>UCOJ01000319.1:0-126219 GCA_900474305.1 Cecidostiba fungosa | reverse complement strand
ATATCGGAATACTATACTAAAATAGTAAATATCTCACTATAATTTTATAGTAAAACCTACTATAATTATAGTGCCAATAAAATCACGAAAAAGGCCAAACTTTTACTAAAAAACCATAGTAAACCGTTACAAAATTATAGTAATATTTACTATAAATTTAGTAATCATTAGCAATTTTAATTTACTATGGTGTATAGTAACGGTTACTCACTCGATTTTTCTGAGTGAATAACTCGACATTATTAGCATCGCCGAGGAGTGAAATAAAAAAAGCTCGCCTCGTGCTAATATTCGCAGGAGACGCAAAAAGCTCTGCTCCCCTTCTCGAATCCATGCAAGCACGTCGAATCAAGACTTAAGCTCGGAATCCTCACGGGAGAGAGAGAGAGAAAAGCGATTATTGTTGATCCCGCGTAGATGTTCGACTCCCTTATATTCTTTCTCGGATATATAGAACTGCTTATACGGCGAAGTAAATCGAAATAAGGAGCTTTCGCGAGAATTTCCCGAATGATACAGCGCGCGAGTTTCCAAAGCTTTCCAACTTAATGTACAAAGAATATACGTCACTCACGCAGTACATATATCGGAGGGAAAAAAAACAGGGCCCTTTTTACGCTGTTTTCCTACGGCATATCGTGCTGTCAGATCCATCGGCGAGAAAAAAAAACTCGCGCGATTATTTTTTCAGCCGAGAGAGAGAGAGACGCTCTCTCCGTTTTTGTTGCGCAGCTCCTTTCGAGAGGATCTTTCGCACGAGGTATATGTATACGTATATGTACAACACACGCGTGAGAGATAATATTGATTTACGAGAGTGCGCGCCAACGCGAGAAACGCTAATTTGCATGCGATGACGGGATATATACTCGGTTAATGATTTTATATTCTCGGCGTGTGCTTGCGGATATGTGAACGATAATATCGAGAGCTTTTTCTTATGAGTAGGTGAGAATTTGTTGAAGCTTTGATTTTCGTGCGTGGAATGCTTTATAATATTGAAGTTGGGGCGAATTGGCGGTTTATTTAAATTTATTTAGATTAAATCTCATTTCGTTTAGACTGGATATTAGCACAACAAAAGCTAAAAAAAGTAAAAATTTCGCAAAAAAGCTTCGTACTCTCGTCGTCTACTGCAATAAACTTAACATACAAAGACATCAAGTATCACGATGTCGCCCACGTCCACTGCCCGAGTCTTAAACTCCTGAAAGATTCATTATTCGCTTATTCTGTATGTATAATATAGACGAGACGATATCTTTCCCACAGAAGCGAAGCTCTGATGTCTTATTTTCTTCTTCGGGGGATCAGCTGATGTCTTGAGTGTTTGTATACCTATATAGAGAGATACGACGCTCATATTCTTCGAAAGTACGCAGAGACCCTCGGAATTTATGCCTCGAGGCTTGATTTACGCGCGTCCCGCTGCGATTTTATCATCACGAAAGCGGTATCTCGATCACTTTTGCGGGGAGTCCGAGCTTTTGCGAGACGCAGTACAGAATTGACGATCCATCATCTTTTATTAATTTTCGAGATTAAAGAAAAATGACAGAACAAGATTTTTATTTCTGCTCTAAGTAAGACTGATGATGCAAAAGGATGTCAATTGAACTTTGCCCGTCGAATTTCACTCGAATAATACTACTATTATAGTATTTATAAATTTTTTTGCTAAATTTTATTAGTGCCTTTACAAATACTAGTCGCCTCCATATAAATTATCTACACACATAAAGTGTAAAAATTATTAACTAAAATATGAAAAAATATAATTACTAAAAAACCTTTATTTAATTTTTCAAAATCATGGCGCTACTGTGCGTGCGCGAGTATTCTGCGCATGCTCGCTCACCGCTAGGGAGTGGCGCTGATGTCGACGGATCTCTCTCTTTTTACTCCGTGTGTGAACACTTATTGAACAGGTGTAAGATAAAATAGACACTGACAGTTATGTGACAATTCGAAGGAAATTTTACGTTAATTTCTTTATTAACTAATATTATCTTGAGTTAGAACTTTAGTCAAAATGAAGACTGCATTTATGGTGGCTGAGAAGCCGTCTTTAGCTGCATCTCTTGCCAGTATTTTAAGTAACGGAAGATGCACCACCAGAAAAGGTAGGTTAGAAATGCTGGTGTTGTCTGCTAAATAGGAGTGTTTTTAACAATCACACGCGTGATAACAAACGACAGTTTTTACTTTTTCAATCCGAATTACTTAGCTATCTTGTAAAATATTCAGTGGAACACGATAAAAACTATTTATTCAGTTAAATTTCATTAGACAAGAGCAACGAAACAAAATTTGCGTTGATTGTTTTTATCAAAGTAAAAATTAAATTAACGAAAAATGTTTGTTTCAACAAGGTTCAAATGGGTCTTGCTCAGTCCACGAGTGGGTCGGACAGTTTCGAAGCGAGACTGTTAATTTTAAAATGACCTCAGTTTGCGGGCATGTCATGAGTTTGGATTTCATAGGAAGGTACAATAACTGGGATAAAGTTGATCCAGTAAGTAAAACATGAATTATTTTTTTCTCCATTCTTCAAGTCAATTGGTTTTCAAAACTTTCACTACATTTGTAGGCAGAGCTGTTTTCCTGTCCCACTGAGAAAAAAGAGGCTGTCCCAAAGCTCAAAATACCAAGTTTTCTTGCGAAAGAAGGAGGATATTGCGATTACTTGGTTCTGTGGCTGGATTGCGATAAGGAAGGTGAAAATATCTGTTTTGAAGTTATACAAGCTATTCAACAAGGATCAACCAGGAGACTGAATCCAAACGTATGTAGCATTGTAATAAAAACAGGAGAAGAGGTGTGTGCTTTTATTTAAATAAAATCATTTACAGGATATATGGAGAGCAAAATTTTCTGCCATTACTGATAAAGATATCAAAGCTGCATTGGCTAATCTTGCTAAACCAAATGAAAATGAAGCCAGAAGCGTGGATGCTCGACAAGAGTTGGATTTGCGAATCGGTTGTGCATTCACAAGATTCCAGACAAAGTTTTTCCAGGGAAAATATGGCGATTTGGATGCCTCATTGATTTCATATGGTCCATGCCAAACTCCTACCTTAGGTTTCTGTGTCCAGAGGCATGATGAAATTCAAACTTTCAAACCTGATCCATACTGGGTACTTCAGGTCACAGTCAAGACTGCAGATGGCTTGGACGTGGTTTTAAGTTGGAGCAGAGTAAGATCTTTCGATAAAGAAGTAGCCAACATTTTTCTTAGCCATGTTAAGGAGCACGATTATGCAACGTGAGTTTTTATTGACAACGTGCATTTATGAATTGAACGAAATAATGATTTATTTGTTTCTCAGGGTGACAAGCATTCAGAGCACTGAAAAATCGAAAGCAAGACCCATTGCATTGAACACCGTAGAACTTATGCGAGTCGCTAGTTCTGGATTGGGCATGGGCCCTCATCATGCCATGCAAATTGCCGAACGTCTTTATACTCAGGGTTACATAAGTTATCCCAGAACTGAAACTACCTCCTATCCAGAGAATTTCGATTTATTGTAAGGCGTTGTCGTTTTCTTTCTTTTTTACAATATCAACTTTGAATTGGATTTTCAATAAATCATTTGTGTCGTCAGATCGACTCTGAAGCAACAGCAAAACAGTTCAGACTGGGGAGACGAAGTGCGTAAAATTTTAAGCACGGGAATAAGTAAACCAAAAAAGGGACACGATGCTGGCGATCATCCTCCCATAACGCCGATGAAATCGGCCAGTAGGAACGAATTGGATGGTGACTCTTGGAGGCTTTACGACTACATTACGAGGCATTTCATCGCGACTGTAAGCTATTCCACTAAAATCTATATATCTCGATATCAAGGTAAACTATAATTTTTCAAATTTCAGCTCGCCAAAGATTGCAAGTACCTCAGCACAACCGCAAAGTTCGAAATCGGTATGGAGACCTTCTCCGTCACGGGACACTCTCTCATAGATCCCGGATACACGAGCCTGCTAACATGGCAGGCGTTGAGCAACAACGAGTCACTTCCCCGATTTACGATCGGCGAACGAGTAAAGATCCAAGAGGTAAGTCTCCACTCACTGAAGAAAAAAAACTTCCTATTTTTGCGTAACGAACGGCTTAACCGCCTTAATTTTGCAGAGCAAGCTGTTGGAATGCTTTACGCAACCCCCGGACTACCTGACGGAGTCGGAACTGATCACCCTGATGGAGAAGCACGGTATCGGTACCGACGCCTCGATACCGGTCCACATCAATAACATCTGTATAAGAAATTACGTGAACGTCGCGACCGGCAGGAAACTCGTTCCCACCTCGTTAGGCATAGTTCTGGTCCACGGATATCAGAAAGTAAGTCAACTACTTCCTCGCTTTTCTCCAATCGTTTTTTGCTCACCTAAAAGCTTTCTATACAATTCCTTAAAAAACTAATATAGATCGACCCGGAGCTCGTTCTGCCGACGATGCGCTCGGCGGTGGAGGAACAACTGAACCTGATAGCCCAAGGTCGGGCAGACTTTCACGCGGTACTCCTGCACACGGTCGAAATCTTCAAGCAGAAGTTCCACTACTTTGTACAGAGCATCGACGCGATGGACCAGCTGTTCGAGGTCTCGTTCTCGCCGCTCTCTGCCTCTGGCAAGTCACATTCGAGGTGCGTAAAAGAAGAGAAACATGCAGTCGAATTTTTTGCTTACTCACCTGTATTATTTTCAAACAGATGCGGCAAGTGCAGGCGTTACATGAAGTACATCCAAACGAAGCCGTCACGGTTGCATTGCGCGCACTGCAACGAGACGTACAATCTACCTCAGAACGGTAATATTAGGATCTACAAGGAGTTGAAGTGTCCATTGGACGACTTTGAGTTGCTGTCGTATTCGACGGGCACGAGAGGCAAGAGTTATACTTTTTGTCCTTATTGCTTCAATAACCCACCATTCAGGTTCGTCCGTTTTCTTTAGCTACTCTAATCCTGTAAATTAAAATTTTTTAATATCATCAAATAACAGGGATATGAAGAAAGGTTTGAGCGGTTGCAACGCTTGCACGCACCCAACTTGCCCTCACGGACTGAACTCAAACGGACTGTCGAGTTGTTTGGAATGCGACAGCGGAATCCTGGTATTGGATCCATCGGCGGCTCCGAAATGGAAGCTTGTCTGTAACCGATGCGATGTTATCATACACTTGTTTACTGATGCGCACAAAGTCATGGTAGAAGCCGATGAAGTCTGCGATTGTGGAGCTCAGTTGGTTACTGTCGAGTACAAGCAGGTAATTATTTAAAAAAATTTTAGAAAAAACGAACTGTTGATTGAAAAAATGTGTCTTATGCTCACCAATCTTATTTTTAGGACAAGAGCAAGTTGCCGAACGAGGCGACGGAGATGACGGGTTGCGTGTTCTGCACACCGACTTTCACTAGTCTGGTCGAGAAGCACCGAGCGGTAGCCTCGAAACCTGTGGCGACCCGAGGTCGTGGACACGCCAAGGGCCGAAGCCGAGGAAAACCTCGCCCGCCCAAGGACAAAATGGCACAGCTGGCTGCCTACTTCGTTTAACGCTCTTTTTACGTTTTTCTTCTATTTTTTGTACCTCCACTGGCTTCCTATTAACTCTACGATAGCGATTGTAAGTTATTTTGTGGAAGATACGGAAAAATTGTAACACAACGCGTTAAAAGGCAACAATTACTGATTTTTTTGTACTGCAATTCATTTAGGCTAGTAGAAAATATACCATGGTGTATCTTTTCTAAAAATTTGTAACGCTACTTACGCATGACTCTACGTGTGTAAATAATTCTAGGTACTTACGCGAGTGTCGTAACAATATAAATTTGCTCTGGCGATGTTTTACCTAGCTCTTTATATCGACTTTTTTATATACGGTAATGACTATATATCTTACAAGTCGATCTAAAGTTTCGAACAAATAATCGCTAGCAATCTGATGATGTTTAGATAATTTTTTCTAACGATTTCTATAACACTGTATAATGCCCAGGGACATCCTGTTGTACTCGCGTATATGCATCTGTCCACGCTGATTCTGAGCGCAAAATACTGAACGCTGTCGCGATGAAATTGCAGCGGGACAGGCGTCTGAATCGAGCCTCGAGATATGAACTCCGAAACTCTGCGCATACTTCCCAAGAATACAAGCGTTGTATCTCACTACGTAGGTATGAACACTCAAGACTGATCCCCCGAAGAAGAAGCAGCTCCTCTTCGGGGAACATTATAGTCTCGTCTGCGAAAAGGACGAATGAATCTTTCGGGAGTGGAAGGCTCGAGCAGCAAGTGGCGTGGACATTTGGCGACATTGCGATACCTGCTGTTGTATGTAAAGTTTATTGTATACCTATATATTATATATACATACAAAAACATCTTTGTAGAACCTTTTTGTAACATTTTTTCTGTTTCGTTTTTAATAAACTCATAATAACGCATTCTTTTCCTCTCATTCTCTGTCGATGTCATGCCCTACGTCTTACATTGTTAATGGTGTCATAACATTCGCATTACATTATACCACGAATTGCGAATCAAAAAACTAAAACGACAACCTAATAATTATAATTACAAATATAAGTGTTGTTATTGGTTCGCACTTTTCACGTACGCAAAAGCAAGCCTTCAGTCATTTTAAACTAGAAGAAGTGATTAAACAGTAAGTTTGTTTTATGTCAAATAGTTTATTTTTACAGCCTTAACAAATTATGGTCACGCGTTTTATGAACAGTTCGTTATAAAAGAGAATTTAATTTGTTAAAAAATAATTTACAAAATCACTTAAAAGAGTTGTGTCTGACTTTGAACACTTGGTCTAGTGGCGAATATGCCGAATACTGGTTCGATGCATAGATATCGTCAGTTTGCAGATCACAGCGCAGGATGACAACTCCGGACGGGTTTACTTTGACCTTAATCTTAGTTTGGGGGGTGAGTACGCCATAGTCGACGTCCTCGTACAAGTCCTGTTAAAGAATAACCAAAACTCAAATTAGATTTTACTGCGCACGATTCGTTCGTACCGTGCATCGAAAAATATTATACTTTACCTCTACTCTGTATCCACCAGGGGACTGCAGACCTAATTCCTTGAGTGTAACGGATACATCGGAGGGTGTGCCGTCCGTTCTCCTGTTCAGGAAAGCGATGGCGTACGAGTAGTAGTTTTGGTAAATAGGAGTAATGGGCCTGGCCCAAATTTCAATGCCCTTATGCTGTAAAAGAATAACAATAACGATTCGTTTAATAAATTTTATCAAATAAAAAGAAGCAAGTGGTCGTGGGAAATTTCTCTCTTAAGAAAATAAGACGACGCTTATTCATGCAAGCGGCTATAAATACATGCAAAAAAAAATGACTCAATAGCTCGGCATTACGGCTCATTTAACTTTTTAAGTAAACTATTACTTATTGATGACAAATTTAATTGCACACTAAAACACTTGCGGCGACATATTTACGTCGATACTTATTTGCTCTTGAAAGTATCATAAATAGAGTCTTGTATGCAGAGGCCTTTCGAGCAGTAAACTCACCTTATAGATTCTGCGACCTTGAATTCCAAGAGGATCCTGGTCAACATCGATAATCTTCTTATTCTGTAAGATAGCTTTGTACTCTGGTCGGATCGTCCTAAGGTCGACGGACATGAGAAGGGGCGCCGCAAGGATAGCCCAGAGAGCCATCTGCGTCTTGCTCTGTTCATAGCTTAAGCCGAAGTTGCCGACAATCAGCATATCCGGGTCGTTCCAGTGTCCTGGCCCGGCGTTGGGCACAATCGCATCCTGATTGTTACCGTAGTAATCTATAATAGTCTCGACACTGGCCCACGAGTCCTGGATGTCGTCGAAGTTCCTCCACAAGTTACAGTGCTGAATGATTGCAGTGAAATTGGGCTAAAAGATAATTATAACTGGTCAGTTAATTCTCAGAACAATATATGGCCGTCAAAGAAAGATCTTCACTTCTACCAGCACGACTTCCTAGTCTTTCATTCGCGAAACTTGTAATTTCGATTCGACTTTCATTTAAAAGAATATCATAGGCACACAGTGAAATAATTGTTGTTCTCAAAATACATTTTAGTCTTGTCATATGATTTGTCTTTGAAATTACATATTATTATGAAGTAAGCTATACTACTCAAGTTAATAGCTGGTTCTGTCTTTCTTAATATCAAGCTAAATTATCAGCACTTTCTAACTTTCCATTTTCAGTGTATACATACGAAATTTTAGGGAAAACCAGAGATTTATGGATTGTGAAATCATATGTGTGTTTGTTTACCTGCATGCCAGCATAAATTTGGTAAACTGGCCAACTGCAGGAGTAGATCATCTGCCTTCCAGTTTGGTTCATATGGAAGCCAAATTCTGGGTAACCTGGGAATGAAAATTAAATTGCTCTAGATTAACTGAGCTATTCAAATTTTTAATTTGATCCTTTTTTACTCACCTTGATCCATTTCACTAGGGTGAGCATAACAGCCATCAAGTTTTACGTAGTCTACGTCCCATGCCGCGAATTGAGCAGCATCATTCTCCATGTATCCAATGACACCTGGGTATCCTGCACAAGTGTAATTACCATAGTCCTCATAGATACCAAACTTCAGTCCCTTGGAATGAACCTAAACAAAAACATTGGCAGAGCATTAGTTTTTTTCCCTTTAGAGAGGAGCTTCAGGATGCTACATAATTTCTGTAGTGTCAATCATCTAACTCATTACTTTCGCTGATCATTGCACAACAGAAATTAGGTAAGAGATTTTTGTGTGTCTTACGTAATTGGCCAAGCTCTTCATTCCATAAGGGAATCGTTCTCTATCAGGCACAAGATTGCCATTGATATCACGCTCCTTCTCCAGCCAGCAGTCATCAACATTGATATATTCGTAACCCACTGCAGCGTATCCTTCATTGACAACAATGTCTGCCATTGTCCTGAAGAGCCGATCACTGAAAAATTTACAAGCCATTTCTTTTTAACTTCTTTTTTGAATACCTTCCTTAGCATAAAGAAGCAATTCTGCACAGGGATTGAGCAATTGTGCAATTTGATTAATGTGACAGGCAAAAGAATAGCTTTTAACATCTGAAAAATTTATTGAGACATAATATAAAAGCCCATAGATAGAAGCATGTTACTGTTTATTGCATTTGTAACGGAAAATTGTAAAATTCAGATTAGCATCAGTGACCTAGAATCTGTATTTATGTAATGATCACAAGACAAAATCTATACATACAGCACTTATGGTTCTCTCTTCACACGCCTCAAGGACAGAGATGTCCTTGATGGCTGCACTGAGAGGAAAGTGGTTCAGTTCAGCGAATGCCTTTTTGAAGTCAGTTTGGCACAGAAAGTTTTTTTATTCCCCTGCACCTTTCTTTATGTTACTTTATTTAATTCATTGCCCATGCATGCAACCTGTTAGACGGGTTTTATATATAAGCAAGATGCAGAAAAAACATCTGAAATAAAACTGTCCATACTTTTTTTGATCTTATACCTCTGGACATTTGCATTAATGACTTCCCAAAATTCAAATACATCCTAGAGCAATTTGGTTTCTAAAGTGAGAATATTGAATTAATCAGAGAAAAAGTTCTAATGTGGTGAGGTACATGTTTGTATCAAGCTTTACATAATTCACCTGTTCAAAAATCAAATCATTATACTTGTATCTGATTACGTATCAAATATTGTGAACAGATAAACGTATTAACAGATTAACACATTTCTCTTATCAAGAATCTAATATTTGTTTATCACCCTCAGACATTGGAGGCTTGCTCAATTTCTTGCCAATCCAAATTCATATTTAAAATAGAAGAAATAAACAGATAAAATAATCTAATCTGGTTGATTCATAACATTTAAAATATTACGTTTATATAATAATTTAGAGCTTGTAAATTTTATACTCCTTTTTATCTCTGCTATTTGAAAGTACAATTTTAAGCACAAATGAACCCGAACAACATTCAGACATAAATCAAATGCATAAAATCTTTTAATGCTATGCATATAAAAAGTAAATTTACTGTAAATAGAGAGTTGCTACTTCCTTGAATCTCTTTGTTCCTACGATGTGACTAAAGCAAATTCATTAGCAGTTTTGCTTTGAAAATACTAACAAGGAGTGTAGCATTGACTTTTGAGCTGGTTTCTTTGTCTTATGTTAATGATTTCAAGTTGAATGACAGACTAATCAATAATAAGGAGTCAGACATTTGAAAGAAAAGAAGAATTAAGCGTGAAAATGCGACTCTTAAGTGTGCACTTGGCTAAAGAGTGACGCTGTCATTGATCATTAATTCTTTACATAAGTGGTATGCACAGTATAATTATGAAGTGATATCAGCATCAGGAAGTGGATGGAAACAAAATTACAGTCAGAATTATAAATCATTTTTTTTTGCAAGGCCCCATTTAATGACAATAAGGAGCCTGGGAATGCCTAGAAGAGAGAAAAAGTAGCTGTCTTAAAAGGTACTTTTACTCAATTTTCTTAATGCCATAAACACCGACATGAGTCACACTTTTTATCCAAAATGATGTATGTACTGTGCTTGGCAGTGCTCAGAGCCTTTATCACTATAATTGTGACAACTTGAAACTGACGGTGCGCACTATCAAGCCATACATTCGAGAGAGTCAGTAGAGACTCTTTTTTTTCTCTAAATAAGAGTGACCAAAAATAAACATTGGAGCAAAATGGGCGTTTTAAAAAGATAATGACTGTATATCAGAGTGCGCATATAACACACAAATTGGAAACCACTTGTGCTCATGCAACACACAGAGATTGAACGGCTGGCTAGCTAGCAGCTCACAGGCCAATTTAAAAGAAAGTTGAAAATTCCCATTATATGTGAATTTAAGCTAGGGGCTCATTAGCATATCACTTTCAAACATCATATACACACGCGCGCGTATAATCGGCGAGCCGTGGCGCCGAATTAACTAAACAAGCATCATGCAGTTGTACACAGAGAAAAAGAAAAACACAAGCTCACCTAATGCAGTTCTCCGGGTCGTTCTTGCAGTCGGTATTGCATCGAAATCTTTCCCAGGCGAGCCATCCCATCGGCGGCGTCCTGGCCAGTCCGTTCTCCAGCGCCGACGACCATCCCAGGGCCGCGACCAGCAGCAGGGCCACTACGCTCCAGGTCCTCATGCTGCTGCAGACTATTGCGCGGACACCTGTTTGAGGGGGCAGTGAGCAGACAAAAGTCGCGCGTTAACAAGTGAACTTCTGTCGTTGTTGTTGTTGTTGTTGTCCTTTCGCTTGTCGAGCGCGCTCAGGGAAACGTTGCAGCTGCACTACTCGCCGGCCCGCTACTACTCTGCATGGCTCTCGATATAAGCGCGGAGCTCGAGCGACGGACGACGAATGATGCACTGGACACGATGCAGCCGTCGCGTCATTAGGCGCGCGCGCACACACACATATACGCCGCAGCCGCGAGTGTGTTGTCTTGTCTGTTGTTTTCGTATTATATGCACCGGCGATACCTGATGCGTGTATTATTATATGCAGCAGTGGAGAATGAGGTATGTATTTATACGTGCAGAATTATACTCGTTCGCGGAGTAGCATATTACAGTAGTCCTCGCTCACCGCTCCCGAGAACAAGACTGATCTGATATAAGACCTCGCGAGTCGCGGCGGCGGCGGCAAGCGCGCTCGCGAGAAGTACTTTCACCCAATGCCCCATTTCATTTTTACCACGACGAGCCACGAACGGCAATATACCCACACAGACGCACCGGCCTTCCATTGTGTGTATGGGGAGCGCCAGTAAGCCAGTTCCTTTCAACTTCTATATACACACACACACACGTATACAAACTTTATTGCACGTGTGTGCCAGCGTGGCTCCGTTTACAGGATAATTACGCCCACCGCCGAGTGGAGTCATGATCCTGCATCACTGCATCAACAGCAGCGGCGGCTCAGCGCTGGGTGTGGGCCCTCCTCTCAGCGCCTCTTTGTGCCTGTCGCGCTTTGTTCGCGATCTCCTTTTTCCCAGGGACCCGCTCCCTTCTCGTCTTATACTTATTCCTCGTCGTCGTCGTCGTCGTCGCCTGCTGTTGATATACATATATACCTATAATACCTATCCCCCCCCCGCCCCTACTCTACTGATGTAGAAACACTCTCGTGAGGTTATGTTATGCCCGTCTTTCTCTTTCTAATAGGAGAGAACGCGCGCGCGAGTTACGTTGTTGCATGTTGCGCACCGATATACATATAACACATACTCTACACAGTCTCTCTCTCTCTCTTTCTCTAGCTGTGTATCAGGTCTCGTATTAGCGCAATGCGTATATAAGACATGTATAGGATTTAGCGAGAGCGAATATAATGGGCCGCACTGTGATTGACGGAACGAGACCGTATACAGCATATATATATATAAAAGAGAAGAGCAGACGATACGAATCTTCTCCACAATGTATGTACACAGAGATCAGCTGATCGTTGTCTCGCACGCGAGTGTATAATACTCGCGCCGACTGGATATAATATTGATAATTGCTTCTGAGAGAGAAATGCGTAATCTCGTTCTTTATTTTTTTTTCTCGCGCGGGAATTTGAATGGTAAGTGTGTGTGTGTGTCTATTCTTAGAAGTCGAGACTATAGATATATTACACGCGCATTTTCGCGTCTCGACACGGTCTGCAGTTATATACTTTACACGGTATATAACGATATACTGCAGCAGCGAGAGAGAAGAGAAAAAAGCCGCGGCGAGGAGAGTTTCGAGCGGATACCTAATATATATACCTCTATAACATAAAACCTGTTCCGAACGAGAGCGAGATCTTCGGACGATCGTTATATACATACAAGCGTAAGTATACATACACTGAGAGAGATCGGTATTATTATTATTGCGCGCTTCGATCGGCGAAATTTTTTCTGCCGATCACATATATATACTGTTTGAAAGGAAAAAAAATTTCTTTTTCGATACGAGTTGGAGTTTAACGGTCACCGGGCGTTTCTCTTTTTTGAACCGATTTCACCGCGAGCGATCGGCTTTGTTGTATATTGTAATTAGGTTTTTTGGACGATCGCGTTTTACGCTGCACTTGTTTCGGAGGGAATTTTAATTGAATTTCGGTGTCAAGGACTTGAGGTAGAGAGAGACGCCGCGGAATGCAGACAAAAAGTTGATACGCAAATTATTTCAGATTCGAGCGAGGTAGCTGAACTGCTGCGGATTTGCGGGCGGTGTTAGAAATCTCGTGATTTAGATAATTGAAGGAAAAAAACTTTCTAATTATATAGGTATGTATGTATATATAGGAAGATGCGAGGCGTGCGACGCGTCAAACTACGCCTATATATTTTCGAGATCGTTATAATGAAAATCGTTAAAGAGTCTGATCGAAAAGAAAATCCCGCGTTTTCGGTAATCCAAAACCCGTGTATATAACAACAACGAATCAACTCTCCTCACGGCTATACATATATACACTATTCCCAAGAATCAGCTTCTCTCTCCGCAACGCTCTTACGCTCTCGTGTGGCTCAAGAATACACGCTCCTCACGAGAGCTCTATAGCTCGGATGATTTTTACGCCAGGACTTAGAAAGTGAAAACGTCAGTGAAGCAAAAAGTTCGACATATCTCGCGAGCTCCCATACCACATACACACACACATATATACATTCCCCACTGTATTTATACCTATACGCCATATAGAGTGGGGGGAAGTACACGGCGGGGGAAAAAAGGAAATCGCAAGGCGCTGTAGGTATACTAACTCATCGGTATTGCGAGGAGCGCTCCCTTTTTATCGGCGGAGATTAGATTCGCGAGCGCTGCTGCGCATACGTAAAGGATGTCGTCGCGTACTAGATGCATACGTATATTAGTTGTGGAGGACTTTTTCCTCTACTTCTATAATAAGCTTGTATTATTATTATGCGACTCTTGTGGAGCTTCGCGCGTTTAATATAAACCGTTAAAAAAAATCGATGACGTCAGTATATAACAGCGAAGCCAATGTAACGCCGGTATATTCTATTTCTGCGTGCTTATTAAATTGATAAACTGAATTTATGAAACCGAGCGAAGGCGGTATATGAAAAAAAAGCGAGATTTAATATTATAAGTATAAACGGAGTTTACTTTGAAAGACAGTATTACAATATTCCAAGGATCGCATTACGCGTAACTCGTAAAACTCACGTATAATATTAATCGGAAAAACGCGGAGAATCTCGTTCAAGGCTCTCGCGAAAATCCAAACAGCGCCGCAGATGAGAAAACAATACCGCAGTAGATACACACAAGAAAACACTATTCGCGGTGCCCCCGAAAAAAAAAAACATATACACCGGTGTGTACTTTCACGAGAGTATCGGTACAGCGACCCCGAATATATAGGTGTCTATATATATATATAGGTATATACTCAGGAGTAAATAAATACACTTACACACACAAGCACACTATACAATATAATCCTGCGGGTAAACTGTCACTCTCGGCCGAACGTCGCGGGCTTCGTGTGAGACTTTGACGAGGCAAAAGAGGCCGCTCTTAATTTATATACACAGCCGGCACTGTCCTCTTCGCGCTATTCGCCCTATCGGATCTCTCGCGGCCGACTCACACATACATGTACTCGATGCCGCGATGTAATCGTACGTTGACTATTTGCCGGTGGAAAAAATGTAGGTAATCTATTGATGCATCGCGAGAAAAGTGCGATGATCGAGAGCAAATATTGTATATATATATGGAAAAGCGACTGGAAAATCAGTGAAATTCTCGATGAACTTTGAGATCGATCGTTGGAGATTAACGCAGTTGTGTATTTGTGTAAGAGAGATTAATACGGCTTATCGTAATTTTTTTGCGTTGCAGCTCTGTTAATATATCGGCGCGTTTTGTATCGGAGATTAAATTGTTATGTGTATCGGTGATTATTTGATAACGAATAATGAGAGGCAAAACAAGGCACTTGAGAATAAAATGTTGTCTCTAGCAAAAAATTTTTATATCTGTATTTCGATGATGGACTATTAACGACTGTTTGCTCGTTAATTCGTCGTTACACACAGACTAAAATAATTTCCAAAACAGCTCTCGTTATCTTATTTTTCCACTCGCCCACAGCTGATATATTTCCTTAATTATACCGCGCAGAAAATCTCTGTTTCTAATTTGAATATATACAGATCCATATCTCGCGCATATATATGTTCTCAGCTTCTCTCGGTGTCATTGCCATCTTATATACATCCATCGTAGGAATCCACCGTCGCTGCTTCACGCCCGTTGACTATAAAGAAACGGCGAAAGTGATGACTCTATGGAGCGCGTATGTAAACGCGTAAATATATAAGTATCTCGTGCATATGCAATTTGCCATATGGTACACATACTATATATACTTACACACGCAGAGATGCTTCGTTACGTTCGAGCGGCTGCCGCCGATGAAATCGAGTTCGCACAGGTGTTTTCATCGGTCATTGTGTGTATATATATAGGTATATATATACACTTATTATATATATAGCGGGAGGATAAGGATAATTATGTGAAGAAATGACGGTCGTTAGAAATCGGGCCACAACGCTGCTGTTATGTTCTTTTGAGAGAAACTATACTATATATACTCGTGTCCCGGAGGGGATTTCATTTTTCATTGTATTATTTAAGCGCCGATTGTGTCGCGACGGGGCTTTTGACCGCGAGTGCGAAAGGTGCTAATTAATTTATGCAGCCTGGGTATATATATATATACAAGAGAGTTACGTAAAATTCTCGTGGCCCGATTATGTACGCGATCTCGGCTATAGGTTAATCAATAAATAAACAAATTACTCAAGCTTTTTCCCCATACACACACACGTAACTTTGATGAAAGACTCGCTAAACTCGTATAATATTCAAATATACCCGTCTCTCATTTAAATTACATAAAGCATATGTGTTTCCTGTAAATATACTCTCCGACATCCGATAAAAGCGAGTAATTTTTCATCGACTAACGACCGCAACTATAATACAGCTTTAGCTCTCAATTACGAAAGTTTGACAATATAGGTACATCTCGCGATGCAGAGATGCGCGAACACGCTCTCGGAAAGTTCTTATATGCGCGAGTTTAATCTAAAGTGCAGCAGAGCCGAGAGAGAGATAGATGTGCGCATTAATTAGCGATTTATGCTTTCTTATCGAAGCGAACGAACGGGCTGTGTGTATATATATATATACAGCATATCGCATTCCCACGGGATTCCTGACCTCGATGGGAAATTCTTGGCAAGAGCTGAGTTCTATTGAACCGACTCTCGCCGCTGTTTATTTTTCGCGAAAAGGACTCTCTTTAAAAAAAGAACACACACGAAACTCGAAAATAAAATATTTCGGAGCATCTTCGTCATCGCAGCAAGGCTGCATCCGGTTTATATTTTTACACAACATATGAATCATTCTGCATCCCGTACTGCTCTCTTTTTCAAAAGCAGATCTCTGCTCAAGCTCCTCTTTTTATGTCTGCACTGATGCCATTCACTTTTCATCAGCGATGTGCAGACGAAATTCACCGAGGTCACATACTCGAAAATCTTTATGCGTATACAAATATATATATTTTTTCCGCGTGCTCTCGTCATCTGCTTAATCACTACACTTCAATTTGCACTTTTATTGCTCTCGCGCGTGTGCTGCAGCTGTTATACACACGCAAGGACAGCTTTTCGCGACGCGTACGTGTCTCTCGAGAAAACAATCTTTGTCCTGTGTGTTGTGCGTAGGTATATACGTATATATACACACACGCGATTCTCGGAATTAAATTTGGTATTCTAATTAAATTTGCCGGACTATACGCGCGGCTACATTGTCATTTTAATTAAAATATATATATAGGTGTATAATGTTGTTGGGTATGTATATATATATGTGGGAGAGGAACGGGTTACTGTTGTGCTGCAGAGGGTATAATTTACGGCAGTAGCATTTGAATTTTTTCCTAATAAAGCTGCGCTCGAGGATTTTAATTATTCTAATCTCTCTATTTACCGCCTCTGCGCGGAAAATTCATTCTCTCTCGCGTGAATAGTCGCGAAGCAGCTTTGTTTCCTGCTACTGCTGTTATTGCGGCTTTATTAATAATATATGTATACATCACCGGAGATCGTGGCATTATTAGGTATACATACGCAGCTACTTCCCATGTCGGATTTGTTTATAATCACAGACTCTCGTTTTTTTTTACCTTCGATTTTTAAAACCTTCCCACATCACGTGCACGAGCGTTATCAGCGATTGTTGTGTTTTCCGCTTCGAGTCTACATATATAAATAGAAGAAACAGATAGTCAAATATTACGATACACTTGTCATGCAAATGTCGCGGTGTTTACGCAATTACATCGTTTGAGACAAAAATAAAGTCTTCCGAAGGCGAATCTACTCGAGGAAGAGAAAACAACGACAGAGGAAAAAAGAGAAAGCAGCAGGAACGTGCCTCTATTGTTCCACTATTTCTTTCTTTCTTTTTTTTTTCTCGTAGTCTAGTTTGACCCGAGTCCAAAAACCTTGAGCTAATCCTGCTTGAAAATTTAACGGCCTTTTGTGTATCGGCTACTGACACCGGACACGCCGTCGCGAGGAAAAACCTTTTACGATACTGGAGCTAGCTGCGTTGACCGAAATTATGAGTTACAGCTCACGTGCGCCTACTACTCCTGTCTTTATGATATATACTTTCTAAAGAATTTCGAGGTATACAAGACACACGTCCTGTGCCAAAATCCTCTACACTATTTATAAGAGATATACCTATACATTCTAGTTTTTTTTTTTTTTGTATTACAATTTTGAATTTTCAAACTTCATAATACCGCACACTGCAATAACCGCGTCACCTCCGCCCCCATACTATACTACTACTACAACGAGTATAGCACACGATCCACCCACGCAAAAGCTCGGCACACACAAGTCAGTGGCTCCTGCTCGCGTCGTGCTCGGGCGCTAGCTGTGATGCGAAATATATATACATATATATATAGACGACTGCAGCTGACACACAGGGCGCAAGCTCGGAAGGGGCTGCGCGCGGAGCTTGCGCGCAGAGTCGAGGGAGGCAATGGCTAGGGGGAGTATATCGTCATATCGGGGGCCAGTGTCGCGCGCGGCTCGCGGAAAAGCTCGCCGCTGCTCTGCAGCCCATACGTATACACAGAGCGAATATAGAATTGATATAAAAGAGGAAGGGTAGAGAGAAAAAAAAAATTAGAAATAAATAAGCGAGCTGGTAGACCGAGTAGTAGGCAGGGTTAGAAGATGGCCCGAGCTGCTACGAGTGTAAGCTGCGAGTCGTGGAGCAGGCCTCCTCGGCGCAGCTCATCCTCATCAACGACGACGAGCAACGAAGAAGAGAGCAACAACAACAACTCGACATCCGCATCGCCGCAGCAGCAACTACTAGACGAGCGGCAACACGGCTGCGGATATTCCGCGGCTGTAGTCTGTCTCGGTCCCTCTTATCCTCAGCTCCGAGTGAGTATATTTATATATCTATATATACACATCAGCTCTTGGTTACCGCAACTATAGTGTGTGTGTGTGTGTGTGTGTGCGGGAGAGAATGGCGTCATTGCACCAGTATTATATAGCTTTTATAAGCGCGATCTCAGCGCTCTGCATGAATGAGCAATGGCGGCATATAGAGCCCCTGTGTGCAGTCGTGTCGCGCAGCTTTTCGGCTCGTTCCATTGATCTGACGACTCCTGGGGGCTGTAGCAACACATCGTGTGTGTTCGCTGGATTCTAAAAATGGACACGATAATGTACACCTATATACTCTACTCGCGATCTGTAATAGATGATGCAAACTTATACCCTGTGGATATGTCCAGGAGAGGAATACAGCTATATATCACGCTAATACACCACACACAGGCTATATATCATATATATATATACCGAGAGGAGTGGGAGGGAAAACTATATTATCGATCAAAGTGTCGTTGACATAAATGAAATGCGCGATGCACCAGCGCAACGGTCGTGTCTATTTTCGCCGTGTCCCACCCCTCCCTTTATATATATATATATAAGTGTGTATATGTGCGCGCGCCCCATCGGGAATATATACACGCGAATCCGTCGCGCACACAGACACGTGTTTACAAACACACGCGCGGAGTCATCTCTTATCCATATCCTTGCCATTGATCGAGAGAAAACACACACACATCTTTTCTATACTTATACACAGGCGCTTATATATATACATATAGATATAGCTATGAGCGCCTCCTATAAGTAGGGCGGTGCGGATAAATCGATACGCGGCGGCGGTTTCATTCATGCTCGCGCGCGGGAGCTGTTCTGGCACATTGCCGGCTGCTGCTGCTTCCCCTTTTACTGATGTGTGTGTGTGTGTGTCTGTGTGTAGAGGGTTCACGCCACGCACACGCGTCGCCGGAGCTTCGGACGTCAGCACCACCTCCTCTTTTCCAGCTTATCCTCCCTTCCTTCCCTCTCGAGCGCGCGCAAGCTTCTTCCGCTCTGCACAGCAGCTCACCAGTGGTGCAAGTCCGAGTACGCTCGGACGGTACTGAGAGATTTTTTTTTAATGAAATTTCTAGGTTTTTCATTAAAATTAATACAATATATCGGGTTATCTAGAATCCTCGGAATATTCAATACCAAGAAGGAATACCTCTGTATATAATACTCGTTGTGTTTGAGAGAAACGCTGACTACTGCTGTTTTCTAATTCCTGCTAAGTTGTAGGAAAAAAAAGCAGGTTAAAATTAACCGTTTCCGCCGACTGATTTATCGCCGTGTCCGCGCGGAATTATCTTCCAAATCATTATTATAATCAACGCAATTTTCTCACGAGCATTTGCATAACTATCTCTCTCGTTTCTCCTCCTCCTCCTCCTCTATCTTAGAATAATACCAAGCCGAGACTCGAGCAGCCCCCATTTATAGAATCAGTCGTTAGCTCTAATTGAAAATCGATTTCGAATTACACTGTACAACTTCTCCGTATAATTGTGTTGTAACAAGCTAGATATAGATGAAAAAAAAAATCCTTCAAATAACTCATCCCGTGAATGAAGGTAAAAAAGCAACGTTCTATATTACATAGAAGCTATAGTATATAGACCACAGCACGTCCCGATTAAAAGTCAGCTCACGAGCCTCCACTCGAGCCGGGCTCTTCCGTGGGCGACGACGTGTCATCCCGCCGCCACTCGAAAGTCAAGCGAAAAAATCAACCCCTTCTCTGATGGTATATAGTAGTACCAGCCGCTCTATATAGCTATATATACATAACCAAATGCGGAGAATTAATATGCGCATCCAGTATAGCCGCTCATCACTCTATATCTACATGCATATACGCCCACGTATAGCCATAATGGTATCTATATATATATACTACGACTATCTCTCGGCTAGTTATACCAAAATCGATTTCGAAAGTCCATTAAAAATAAGGGAAGCGACGACGGAATATCGACACACACACGGCGACCCGGAAAATCTCGACGATCGACCATATCCCTCGCGCATATATAGCTACTCCTACGCATACACGATAACGCCGCACTTCCGGCTTCCCTTCGCTTCGCTAAATATAGACACTGTGTATAGATTTATCCATATATACACAACGCGTCGTGACTGCTGGTGTTATTCTTTTTTTTCTCTCTCTCTCTCTCTTTTTCGTCGGACCGCGTAATCTCGTTGATGTACTTCCGGTCTGTGTGTGTGTTGCGGTATCTGTATATACATGTATATATATATACGTGTTCTATTGGAAGATAGATGAGAGAAGCGGCGCGTTATCGGGATATAAGGCTTGGAAGCGGGCCACTGCGCTTTTTCAATCTGCATGTGGCCGTTTTCTATTTGAATAGAACTCGACGCTCTCTGTGGAGATGTAGCTATATTAGTTCCGGCAAAAATCGTTACTTTTTTTTTCATCACTATACTGAAGATATCACGTTCGCGCTGTGTATATATGGATTGATCCTGTAATAACCGTTTCTTCTTGTTATACTTTAACGCGTATTATAGTACATTTATATAGTTGGAAAATAGAGAGGAGGTATACGCGCGCAGCGAAAAGTTGGCCGCAGGCCGCGTCGCTCTCGTGTACATCTGCATAGCGGCGATAACTGTATGTATATAGAACACGTTGCTGAAAACGATGATAAATCCTGCAACTTCTTTCTCTATAGTTTCGGACGTCGAAATTTTCGTATATAGTGACTGTTTTTAGTTGTTTATAAAGTAGGCCGCGACACTGTATAGATAATGTACAGAAAATCAGACTTGAAATATAAGGAAAGCCTCTTTGAATATTATCGCTCCTGATAATCGCGAGCGACAATTATAATACCCGCGATTAAATTAACGCGCTCGTATTTCTGTCACGCACACGTCGCAAGTGCAATAGATAATATATATAGGTACATACGACAACGATTTTATATATACGATTAAAAACTCGGTGCACGTCGAATACGTTGTATATCAATAAATAATCCGATCTTCTCTCGAACAATAATCCGAGTCAGTATATAAAACATCGAAAAACCGTATTTGGAATGAAAAAGAATAAGGAAGGAAGACCGCCGGAAGCGTCGCATATCGTGTGCTCCGGCATATTGGGTCAATCACTGCGGGCTATAAAGCACCACAAAAGAGACTCTGCTAAAAGAAAGAGGGCTAAATAAAGCGCCGTTATACTACTTGGATCGTTAGCGTGTGTCTTCTCCTTTATACCACGTCTCTCTCTCTATGTGTATCTACGTGTGGTTTCTTAACGACGAGCAAACAGCCGCACGTGTACACCAACGTTGTATATAGGTATATACACAACAGACAGAACGGTACATATAGTGTTGTTTACCTCACCCTCGTATTACGGATGGAAATTTTCGTGTGGCCCGTGTGTATATATCGATCAGTAGCTTCGTTACAAGTAGTCGCCGCGCGCAACAAAGTATACGGAGTATATACAACGGAATTATCCAATCGATATTTAGCTTATATAATTCATATCGCCGCGAGTTACTGCTGATGAATCCGCGAATTCACCTGCCGCCGAGAGAACAATGCGCGCCGATCCGTATCGACGATCGCATAATGAAAGCCGCGATTACATTGTTTTCACGGATCTCTCTGTGTATATAACGGCTGTGTAATACATATAGCGGTGGCTCATTATTCTGTATTTTTACGGTTTTCGCGACGGTATATTGTACAGACACAAATTCGAAATATCTTTTTTTTACATATAGCGTATCGAATATATACTCGGTAGCGCTTTTTATAAAGAAAAAATTCCCGGAAAATCCGGGGTATTTACACTCGCGAGGTAAAATTCGCTAGAAACGAGCATTTTCCTTTTCACTCGAGCTAAATTTAGCTCCTCGGTCAGCGCAAAAAACAAACCAATCTCTCAAAAAAAAAAAAAAAAAAAATCAAGCCCCTGCGGCATTACACTTAGCCCAGCACATCCCTCGCATTTTTCGTCGCCCTCTATTTTCGGAATAACTGAACGTTCTAACCCAAGCTATTGTCATTCGCGAAGACTTCGTATATATAGTCACCCCTTTGCTGCTGTCTTGCGTTACGTAAGCCGAATTCATTGCGATCCCGGTGACGTGTCCCTCTTTTTTTTTCTCCGAGACACATCACAGGACACATCTTCGTGAATGAATATCGGACTGGAGGGGAAATTCCCGGGACACTTTTTTTCGGGAGTAGGTTTGCGGGCTAATGCTGCGATTGAAAATTCCAAGTTTGTGTGCGAATTTGAGTCAAATACATACATCCTCTTGAAACTTGAGGCGCCACACGTACACTTAACGATGCAATTTATCAGGCCAAACTCCGACCACATCATATATCTGTGTCGCGATAAACAAACTTGAAAGCTCCCCCGAAACTACGAGTACACTTACATTAAGTATAGCTCTATATACACTGGCGTAATATGTAACCAGGTTGATTTTTATCATACAACTATTTCGAATCTTGCAGCCGCTCCCGGCGTGATTTCCGTTTATCTCGTAGCTCGTATAGGTAGATGTACCGATGCGGAGATAATCCGATAATTACATACCTACGCGCGCGCGTTGACATTGATTCTATGAAAATAAACGTCGGCGCGTCGAATCGATAGTCGATTATTATTTTTATCGAGAATATATAACTCACACCATATTACACGAGTGATATATGTATATAATGTAAGACACCACAGCACGACGTGTGTCCAAATCAGGCCGACGATCTCAACGAAAAGGTCAAAAGGGTACATGTCCACGTCGAGAGTCTCTTCAGTACTCTCCGGCTATTTTCCGCTAATTGGACGCAACGCGGAAAACCCGCTTTTCTTATAATACCGCCGAGTGAGAAGTGGACTGCGCTCTTGTAGCATTTTTTTTTTTTAAATATAGTGTAAGTACTCGCTTTTGAGGAAATTTTTGCGTATACCGATATATGTGTCCTTGGCGAATGTTGCAATTACGCGCTGCATATTCGAGAAAATTGCGAAGGAAACAAATGCGCGCGAGCGACCTTGAATCATCCGAAATCGCTCAATTTGCTGAGCGTTGCGTATACACATAGCTGTCATTAGGATTGTTATAACCGTATACTCGATTTTTTCTATTAGTTCTTCCCTTGACTCTATATAGACACTATTAATTCCATCGAAGATAGAAATTCTTCGCTGCCGCCTCTATACTACAACGAAATTTATAATAATCATCCGAAAAATTGCCTCGTCCGAACACAAATCTCACGCTTGAAAATTACTGCAGCATCTTTATAATTGTAAAATAATCGACACCGAAAAGTGTCAATCTGGCACAAAGCGTCTCACTCTACTCCCTCGACAATTAGAATAAATACCCTCTCACTCTCGCTTGACAATTATACAAACGCCTCCGACACGGCGTTCATCTGCACAGTCGGATGAAAAATCGCAGTGCGCGCAATTTACGTTCGAAGCCGCTGCCCATAGTGTATATGTCTATATATACATATATAGTATAGGCCTGTTATTAACGGCGGGCGGTTATTATATTGCGCGCGAGCTCGCGCGAGAATAGTGAAAGTCCGTAGTTCGGCGCCGCTGTATACGTTTCATTGACATTGGAGCCTCGGTTTTTCTCTCGCGAAGCAAGATCTCGGCGAATTCAAGTGTCAGTGTGTATAGTAGTATACCGCTTTCTTCATTTCGGGGCTGTGTACTTTCGTTATTTGAAAGTCGACATTTGGCATTTTTCCGGACGACTTTATAACATTGCGTACTTTGGAAAGGTTTTCGGAGTGGAATTATATCTTATTGGCACAATACGTGTATATATATAGACACAAGCTAGGCTCTCACAGGTATAATGATCCTCTTGTGCTCTATTCGCGCCAAATCATTCCTGGGAACACAGACGAATCGCGCGAGATCTAGGTCAGCTTCGGAAGCGCGATTGCGACAGTTGTATATATACTACTATAGCTCTTTTTGATGAGAAAACTATATAAATTTTCGTAAAAAAAAATTCTGGAAAATCGACACTAAGCAAAAATTTAAATACATTAAGCATCTCCACTCGAAAAGTCTCTTGCACCAGATTCGTTAATACTCCGGAGTTTCCTCCGCGCGCGCAGTTATACGAGCCATTGTCCGGGGCGTAGTTTAATGCGCGCATTCTCCTCTTCACTTTTTTTTTCTCTCTCCTTGCCTCCTCTATTTTAATTCTCTATTCAAACACGAGCATCGGCTTCCGCCGAGCAAAAAGCCCGGTTAATTTCGCGGGAAAGCGTTTAATTGCGACATCGGCGTAGTATTTCGCGGTTTCGCCGTAAAACGTGTATATATATAGTAGTAGTGAGGACTGAAAAGAGAAGCTTTTTACATACTTCCGAGAGAGACGACGCCGGCAAGGATTTTTCTTCCTTATTAAGCCTCGCTGATGAAGGAATAATAATTTTCCAGATGGAAAGGCCTCGTTTTTTCTCTTCGATATCTCTCGATATAATCGTTTTGTTTGCGGCAGCCGGTAGACGTTTGCGGAGCAGAGTATTTACGAGATACGGCGTATACGTGTGTCGTTAGGATTTTTACGCTGATTATATTGATGAGCGGCGTGTATTATATGTGTAATTATTGATAATTGCGTTATTGGCAAAAATGTCAGCGTCGTCGAGTCTAATTAAAATCGAATATAACCTTGCGTAGAAAAGCGATAAAGTCCCGACGGGGAAAGTTCAATTGTAAAAAGATGTAATCCTTATCGCTTTCAACAGCCGGCTTATCGAAATAAGGTGTCTTTATCGCTCGGAAATAGATCTGTATACTCGAGTTTTCAATTTTTCACCAAACTCATTGTTACAAACATCTCAGCCCCTCACGTGCATTGTCGCGAGTTTCAGACTATAAAACTGCCGACGCAAGTTACGCGTCGAGTTTCGACACGCGATTTTTACGTAACACCACTACTGCATCTTCTCGAGTCTACCTTTAGCGCGCAGATCATATTGTATGACCCTAAACAAGTTGCGTAAGGCACAGGTGTATTATCGAAAACAAAAAAAAAAAGAGCTACTGCGTCTCCACATAGAAGAAAGCGTGGAAAAACGGAAGCGTCATTCCAAAGTCGGACGAGTCATTTCCTATATACAGTTGCGAGAGAGAGAGAGATGTGTCGTCTCTGCGATAATTACGGAACTGCAGCTACTACTACCGCGAATACACGTATATACACATACACACACCGGCAGCGTAAATTGGAACGGAACGTCACGGGGCGGCCTCAGCTCTTTCTCTTTGAGCGACCTGTGAAAAGCTGGGCTGCTGCTTTGAAGCAGTATATACATACATGTATACACCCGTGGTCGTGTGTAATAAACGGGTCACTCTATAGAGCCGCTTAGCTGCCTTTGTCGGCTTTTGCCGAAATTCGATATAGCGAGGTTTGTTATTGCGCTTTTTGCTTTTGCTTTTTATCGATCCTGCACGCAGAGAGAGATGACTGATCGCTTTGATCAATTTTCGTAGTGTATATATATACTGGTAATTGCAGCGTCTCTGCGCAGGTCGTTAGCGACGACGACGGGATGTTTCAAAGGGGCTAAGAAGCTTCCGCTATATATATACTGTTATGTGCTGATTACTTGGATTCGGTGATATGCTTATGTTGACTTCGCAGACGACAGGAAAATCTGAAACAAGAGAGAAAGAGACTATATAATAATCGTGTATATGTGACGCATTCGCACGAGCTGCAGCTATTAAATCAGTAGAAAGAGGTCAGGCATAGCCAGACGCCCATACACTAATACACTGCAGGTGTACAGCTACATTATAATAGAGGAAGCAGTAAAGTTTTACTATACAACTTACTTCGATTACCAAATACCGTGAACTGCTTTAAAAAAAACTCTATATATTATCATTTAATTTTCCTCCAGACGCGCAAAAGTTATTCCGCATATAATACTCAAAGAGCTCCGTCGGCACGTATCCTCCGCGCGATTTTTCTTCTCTCCCTCGGCAAAGTAGCTCTCGCGAAACTCGAGCTTTCGAAAGTTTCCTCCACGAGTATATATACACATACACACACACGTCGACCGAGCGATTCTCTCTCCGGCGCGTATTTTTACGTGTATTATATACATGCAAGAGTTTCGCAAATATATAGTCGATCATCGCGAGATATGCCGATCGCACACAGCTCATCTCTCGTGTAACAGAATCAACAAGTATAGTATAGTCGCGAAGCTAAATATCTACATATCACCTATATATACACGAACTAAAATACACACAAGCGCTGATGAAACTTCCGGGACGAGTCGCTCGGAACGCTGCGTCCGAAAACGATATGATATACACTATACCGGATTTCATTAAGCCTGTGTGTCGCCTATATACGAGATTGTATTATATATAAAACCGTGTTTGTATCTGAAAAATCTCGCGCAAGTTCAGGGATAGCAAGGTTGCATCTCCGCAGACGCGTATATAGCTCGCCACCGCTGCTCTGGTAAATTAGTTAAAACGAGAGGCTTTCGTCGAAGCAATATAACCCAGTTAGGCGAGAAAAGGGACGTTGCATACACGCACAGTATATGGCGTCCTTGCACGCGCCACTCTCCCCACATATTATCGGCCTACGCTCGAGAGATGCGCGCCCTTTTACACAATATAATAACTCTCGGCTATTTATACTAACTATAGGTTTTTTTTCAGCTTTGTGCATCAGTCGAGATTCTGAAATTTTATAATTACACTGCAATCCGATCGATACACACTCACAGCCGGTATACAATAGTACGAATATCTCTTCTGAATACACAATTCGAAATTTCACAATACACAGCAAAAAAGCCTCTCAGGAACAATAATCCTCCTCCCACCTGTCGAGCCTGTCCCATATATAGAGTTATAGGGCATACACAGAAGCATCATCACACAGCCCCTCCTCCCCTGCGCACGCACGTATTATAAACGTTCGAGGGCGGCGTTGCAGAGCCAAGCTAGCGCGCGCAACAGATAGTCGTCGTCGAGCATCAGGCAAATGCACTCCGCGGCCGGGTCCTTCGATGGCTGCCTCCGCGTTGGAGCTCGTCATGTTCCTCGACGTCTGCCAGTTGTATCTCGAGTCAAGCCAATCACAGCGAAGACCCCGAGGTCTGTGTACACTCTGGGCGATGCTGACCTTTCTCAGAACCGAAGATGCCGCTCACGATTTCATCCGCTGGTGTCAGTACTATCGCGTTCCACATCTACGCGACCGCGGCGAGAACGACCCGGGGAGTAATAACTCGGGTTCTACAGGACGCCGGAGTTTTAGAAGACTACACGGACTCGAACGCAAACTCCTCAGGGTACTCAACGAGTTCTTCTACTGCGGGGTTTGCTTACCGCCAAACGACCTCGCCCTTTGACTCGTCTAGTGTGATGGTGAGGTTAGGGCTACTGATCCTGTCTCGACACGCCGCCGCGCGTTAACAGGTGGATGATTAAGTATTTGCGCGCGCGCCGACCCAGTTCTCTTATTCCGGAAATCGAGCTTTCATCTCTCAGTGTCTGTGTGTGTGTGTGTCTGTGTGCATTTCTCCGATGCTTTGTGTATATAGTAATATAATACGCGTAGGATGTGATATGTTAAATGTTGAACCGTCGTTATTATGACCACGCTGCAGTAGCGGTAGAAAGGGAGGATGTCCGAGAGCGACGGCGAACAGGCGGCCAGGTCGCTAGCCCTGGAGCAAGCCTACGTCCACGAGGTGTACGAGCAGTGCGCCGACAGGACGGTCCAGGGTAGGCACTGGCCACGTATCTACCAGTTCCTCGAGGAGCTCGAGCCCGGCGCCCTCGTCTGCGACATCGGTAAAAAATATTCCATTTTTTTTATATAATATATACCAAGCTCTCGCGGTATTGATCTACTACTGCGACTTGTTGCGCGCTCTCTCTCTCTAAGCGGCTCATCATTTCCCACGCATTTTCCACAGGCTGCGGAAATGGCAAGTATCTCAACGTCAACCAGAACGTTTTCAAAATCGGCGCGGACCGATGCCAGAGGTTCACCAGTATCGCTCGCGAAAAGGAGAACGAGGTAAATTGATTAAACATTTGCGTCTGTAAGAATATTTACTGATAGAGCTGATGTCGAAAAGGTCCTCGCCTGCGACAACCTGTCCCTGCCGTTCCGGGACGAGAGCTTCGACGCGGTGCTGTCGATCGCAGTGGTGCATCACTTCTCGACGACGGAGCGCAGGGTACGCGCTCTCAAGGAACTCGCCAGGGTCTTGAGGATCGGCGGTCGCCTCATCATTTCCGTCTGGGCGATGGAGCAGAAGCACAGAAAGTTCGAGTCGCAGGACGTCCTGGTGCCATGGCCCAAGGCCTACTGCATCAGCTCGTCCGGAAGTCCGATGAAGCCTCGGGGCTGCATGTCCTACGACGACAGACAGCATCGGGGCAAAAACGCGCAAACCTACCTACTGTCCAAAAGGTACGTTGTATTGTAAATTGACGTCGGTGAATGATTGTTTTTTTAAATGTAATCTGTGTAACACGCTTGGGCATAGAAGCAGCCAGAGGAAGGGCAGCAAGAACAAGAGCTACTGGATAGACCCGATCTTCAGTCCGTCGCCGTCGACGAGTAGCCTCTCCAGTCCCAACGAAACCTGCTACAGCTTTTTTCGACGAGCCTTGCAAGTGAGTGCGGAACCAATGCAGAGCCTATAATATTTTCCTGTGTAATATAACGTATCGATTCCCTCAGAAACTCGCGGGCGGTCGTAGAAGCAGCCGCGCCTGGTTCCTGGAGAACTGGCAGGCGAACGGCGGCAAGCATCAGCGTCCGCACTACGACGACGAGGACGACGGCGACGTGGACGACCTGCCGATCGAGCTGCGTCGGCTCGAGGACCCGGCCTCGCTGAACCTGGCCTGCACGAGTAGCAGCTCCGGCAACGCAGCAGCTAACAGAGCGAGCGGCAAGCGCTGCCAGCTGCAGCAGCAGCACTCGGACAGCCTCAGCGTCAAGTCCAAGAGTCTGAGTAGCATCGTCGAGGTGCAGCGACTCGACCTCGTGCGCTCCAGGTCGAGCATACCTGGTCTCTGCGCTTCTCTACCAGAGAATAACGGAGGAGGCGAACTAGCGATGCCTCGGGCAGAGCTCACGGCTGCTGAGAACCAAGAACAGGAGAGGCTTCAGCAGAAGGAGGGATTGTCCCCGGCCTCGTCCAAACCCAGGCTGGTCAAGCAGAAGACCCACTTCCTCGACGACGCCTGCTGTCCGGAGATACTCGCTCCTGAGAACACTGCCATACAACAAACACTCAAGGACATCCCGGAGCTTCAGGTTTCTTTTTTACGTTTCTATCGTATAGATATAATCGTTTTTGTAACATATGTGCGATTTTCGCGTTCTTTTGTGACCTAAAAAAAGAGCTTTAGTTTTAGACCAGTACGCTCTCTATTATAGAATTGCGTAAATCGCGAAAATATGGTGTGCAATACTCGATCTAAAAATACCCACTTTAGGCCCTTGGTAAACAATATACTATTATTTTCATCGCTCTCGTGATAAAGCTCATTTGCATTCTTTTGATTACTTTATTAGATTCTATATTATACGTTCTAGAAAAGATAGAATTTCACTATTTTATATCTCTTTATCAACAATCCTCATCCCAGCATGCAAAAATTAAAGATATTATGTGAAATACTATAAGGAGCATTGATATATGCTATAGACAAACCAATCTACATATAACGCCAAAGAAAAATGCACACATGGCTCTTTGGCAAAGTAGCCCCATATTGCATTGAAATAAAAAACAATAAATTGAAAGACTGCCGTTCGTCAGCAGGTGGAGCCGAGCATGGAGGAGCACCAGGAACAGCCAGATGATCAGCAGCAGCATCAGCCGCAAAGCGTGGGAGTCGCGGGAATGCTGCGCCGCGGCAACGTACACAAGCAGAGCTCGATGAACGAGGAGCTAATGTCGATCGAAAGACTGAAGGAACGCGAGAGCGTGCGCCGCAACATAATGAAGCAGGCCTCGCTCAACGAGGAGCTCATCTACAAGAGCCGGCCGGCTTTCGAGGCGTTCAAGGACAGCTTCTACTCGGGTAGCGCCACCAAGCGCTTCCAGCTTCTCAAAAGTGGCCTTACCAACCGCATCAAGCAGTCCACCACCAACATCGAGAAGGTCTCCGGAATGTCCATCAAGAACGGATTCGTCAGGATACTCCAGGTTTGATGATCAAACAACCCAACAAGAAATAACAAACAAACCTATGTGACAAAATGAATTTCCTTTTGCAGAGTTGGAAATCGACGGAGAGCCCATCGACGAACACGACCTCGACGACGACAACGACCGACGCCTCGAAGCCTCAGACGCCGCTGATGAAGCGCGAGGGTGTCGAGGTGATCGAGCGTCGGCTCTCCCGCGAGGACGGCTCGGACTCGTCCAAGGACAGTAGTCTACAGAGCGACACGAGCGTCGACTCGGAGGATAGCTTCGCCTCGGTGATCTACGTGCCAAAGAAGAACTCGAGCCCGATGATCGAAGCCGCCGCGGCCGCCGTGCTCGGTCCCCTCCAACCCTCGGCTCCGGGTTACCAGTTGAACACGACCTCGGCGCCGCCCTCGCCACGAGTCAAGTACGCCCCGGAGCTCGCGACGGCCCACCACACGAGGCTCAAGCTCATGTCCATGTCGCCGCTGCTCAAGCAGTTCCCCGCGACGAGCAAGAGCCTACCACCTCCCAGTCCACCCGGACTCTCCCCTAGGACCCTCAACCAGGCGAACATGAGGCCGTTCTTCTCCGGGAACGAGGTGGCCACGACTGCCCCCGGCAGCAGCAACAACACCGCCACGCTGCTCGAGAGGATCGCCGAGGTGAAGAGGTCCTTCGACAACCACCCTCTGCCCAGGATACCAAACGTCAGCACGGAAAAGGTGAACGCGCCGCAGCCGGAGACCAAGCCGAAGCTCGACGAACCGGTCGTCGCGACGCCGAGCCTCGCCGACAACAACTCGTCGTCGGAGGCTCGGAGTTGCAAAGGTTTGTAGCTTGTTTGTTCATTTTACTATCAATTATCTAACGCGCGCCTATTATATAATGAAATTTCAATGCTCAGTGCCGAGTCCGCCGAAGCAGCTGAGCGAGGATCGGCCGCCGCCGGAGCCGAAACGACCCTCCCTTCAGATGATCCGGGGCTACAAGTCCATGTCGAGTGCGCTCGAGTCGAACGACGTCATCCACGAGGACACCTCGCCCCTGATAACCGACGCGATAGACGAGGCGCTCGAGCGTCTCAGCGAAAAGTCCCTGAGCAGCTCTGACTCGACGTCGACCGTCACCGAGGACGATGATAGCCGGCGCAATCGGCTGAACCAAATCAAAGAGCTCCTGAGTCAGAAGCCCGGTTTCGCGACCCGCGCGAAACCGGCTTTCCCCTTGGTCCGCCGGGCCAGCACCGCGAGCACCGGCCGACTGGAGAAGGTGAGCAAGGTCCTGCCGAGGCTGCTCTCCCTCGAGCTGTTCAACCCCGAGACCGACGACCTTGACAGCGACTCGAGTGGCGTCAGCTCGCCCGAATCCGTCGGCTCGGTCATCAGCGTCATCTCCGACGAGCGCTACGTCAACAGCAAGAAGGACGGCGCCAACAGCAACAGCTCCGGCGACGCGACCGACAGCTCTAAGGACATGGCCTCCTGCTCGACCAAGCCCGACGACCTATCCTCCTGCGCCGAGGCCGAGCTGTCTCAGAAATCTTCGACAGACGACTCGGACTCGCTGATCGAGCTGTCGACCGGTTCGTCGCAGAGCCTCAAACTACTCGAGGCCGCGGCCAACGTCGCCAGCTCGCTCGAGGATGCCGTGGGCACAGTCATCCAACAAAAGACGGTGAGCCACCTCTTTTTCTCTATATCTAAAACTATACCTACAATGTTAAACACCGCTTGTCGTTTGCTTCAAAAGAGCGCGAGGCCAGCCGTGCTGGACAAGCACATCTCGCCAGTGGAGAGCACGTGGAACGAGGAGTGCAAGAGGCACCTGATCGACCTGACGGATCGACTGAGCGGGAACCTCATCCACGACATCGACCAATTCTGCCGCAGGACCAAGCTCGCCGATGACGATGAGTCGAGCAACCTGGCGACCTCCAAACGGTACGTGTCAACTTATTATTCTCATATTTTTAATCGACGCTCTAAACCTGAGTTTTACTACCTCTTCAGGAGCAGCCTGAAACAGTCCCAGACGCGTCAGGCCCCCGACTACAGCGACCTGGACAATAATAATAAGCAGCAGCAGCGCAGCGGCAGCACCGACGAACTAGGCATTCAGCGCAGCTGCTCCGAGGACAGCGACGCCGGCAGCTTCGTCGTCGTTAGCAACAGCGGTGAGTTCCTCACCGAGCGCGAGCTCCGTCAACAGCAGCAGCAGCAGATACCGAAACTGGGTCAGCAGCGCTACGGCAACTCGATCGAGTCGAGCGATATCGGCGACTCAATCGAGAACACGATCAGCAGCGAGGCCAGCAGCCAGCCCGAGTCGCTTACGACGCGGCGCTTCTGCACCGGCAGCACCGCCTCGCTTGCCTCCTCGAGCCTCACCACCGACCACGCACCCCGAGTCAAGCTCTGCGCACAGGCTCGCTCTGCCTCCGAGGAGATACCCGCCAGGCACCAACGGCACCCGGCTCTGGCTCATCAACAGCACCAACAGACCGCCAGCCGCAGGTCAGGCACCAGCGTGAGCAACGGCACCCTCAGCGGATCCTCCTCGCAGGAGTCTCTACCCTCGGACCAGATCACCTATCACCAGTACTACCACGTCTTCCGGGAGGGCGAGCTCGACCAGCTGATCAACAAGTACGTGGAGAACCTGCACATCATCTCGTCGTACTACGACCACGCGAGCTGGTGCATCGTTGCCGAGAAGGTGCAGGTCTGGACTATATGACTGATGCTTCTAATGCTGCTGCTGCTGCGGCTGGAAATTTCTCGTCGTCGCGTTACTCTTGAGCTAGACACTTGCAGAGTAGCTACTGATGATGGATCTACTGATGTTCTTGAGGCGATCGCGACCACCTGAGTTATATTAGATATATCCTTTCATTGTGATACCTATGTACCTTTACTTACATTGGATTTTTAGCTAGCGTGCGATTATTGCCACACCATTATGGTTTTTTGATATTAGTACAACACACCCTCACTCATTCACTCACTCGCACACCCTCGACTTATTGATTCTATATAATTCTTGTTAGATGTTATATTTGATACTTTAGTGACTTTAAGCAATTTGTAACTTTTATAAAACTTGTATTGTATACTCTCACTCTACTCCTAATCGGTTCGAGGCGTCGCTCAGATGTACCATCATTTTATCAGCCCTGAGTTGGTGTGCCTGTATCACGACGAACTTATGTAGCATCCATATATTAGAGTTTGTAAAAAAATAACGAAAGAAAATGAACATCTTCCAAAATTCTAAAATGCTGACAAACTTTGCTTTCATTATCCCAGGGCAGGATTTTCACTATTGTGCTAAGATCTATATCGAATTCGTAGGATGTAGGTGTAATGAAGGTTACCACGCTACTATAAAGCATCAGAAAAAAAATGTCATCGTACTCTTGTTTGCGTGGAGCGACGTAGCGTCGTCGACGCGGAATTATACTCGTTGTTTTGTACTTGAAGAAATGAAAATCATCGTAAAAATTCTACTAAATATCTAAAATAAAACATGTAAAACAATAAAGCGGACGATATACAGCTGACGACACGAGAATATAAAGAGGAGATGGAGAAACCGCGTACCTGTATAATTACGAATTATCTGTCGATCACTTTCGTAACAATATACATTATCCTTAGCGTGGAAAAGAAAATGTAAAATCTACACACACATACACACGAGAGATAATAATTACCAAAACCAAAAAGTGTCTATCTCAAGGTAACGCCCGCGAGCGTCTACCTTCTATATACAACATTGATGATATGCGCGAAGGATCGCGTCTCCCAATCTTTCCTGTTCTTTTTGTATGAAGATCTATATATATTATTATATATACATACTCGACTTGAGATTGAGGCAAATATATCGGACGCGTAGAGGCTCTTATATACTATACACTGTAATAATCACGTTGTAGGTTCAACATTATAATATAGTAGGCCGTTGCATTTACGCTAGCCAAGTAAGCGCCACTCTGTAAATATGTAATATACAAGTATCATTATACATATATATGGTTAATTGACGAACAAGCAAGAACAAGATAAATTAAACAGAAGAAAAAGATACATTATGACAACAACAAGCAGAACAACGCCCTCGACGTAAGCGCACACGACCGCTAGGAGATTCGTTCTTTTTAGTCCCTTATAACTTACACACACATACACACACGCAGATACGTGCGAGGATGCTGCTAAAAACGTGTGTGTAAGCTTTTTTCGTAGTCACTTAGACGCAGGACACGAGCCCGTATTATCTACTATATGTACTGCATTGAGATATGTATCGACATATATCGACTTTCTTATTTGCGAGAGAGAGAGAGAGAGAGAGAGAGAACGATGACGAACTATTGTGTACTTACGCAGAAAAACGACGCAACTATTATATACTGATGACGCTGGCTTATATATATCCTCCGTTTTCCTTTCTACGTAGATATACATACGTATTATATATATTATAAATATTAGTGCCACCGTAGAATTATAGGCGATGCGTATAAACGTTCACAAATCGCTATCGGGGCGTCGGGTAGTTTTTGTTTGGAGGAACTGTCTTCGTCGGGGAGAAATTTTCGTTGACGTTAGGTTGAATAAGCCGTCGATTTAATATGCGACGAGAACCACGGACAATATATGTACATATGTTTAAACATATTGCGTGCGTATTAATGATATATATAAGTGAAGTAATTTTTTAACGAACAAAAAAAAATTGAATTAGCATAAAAAGGTTGAAAATTAACGTTGACCTCATTTGAGATCATCTTCGAAAGGAAATACCCTTTTCCTCGCAAAGATATTTCTTAATTGTATAGGTATATAAATGCTGACTTTCCCTCATAAAATCAGTTCCTCCAAAAATTGTCCGACGACGCGTCTTCGGGATGGCCAAAGAAATACCGAAACGACATGGAAACCTATCTACATACGTCTCTTTCTCTTTAAAAATTCAAATTCAAATCCGCATCATAAACTTAAGAACGACATTCCAAAGAATTCAAAACTTCATTCCTTTACTTTAAGTGCCTACATTCTAAACTAAACTTAAGTCGAAAATTCGGCATATAATCGTTTCGTATACATCCCGAAGACGCTGATTACGCGCGAGAAACGAAAACTCTAGTCAAGGCCTCTAATCGGGACGACCTGTGCGTCTCCCGCACACAACGCGATATACATTGTACAACTTAAGCTGTAACATATAAGATTTAACAAAGCAAAAAAAAGTTAACAATGCATAACGAAAAGAGAACACACGAGACGGATTCAAAGCGAGAGTCGAGAATGATCGATTGAAGCAGGCGAGTTTTTATCGATAAATAAACTATATAAATATACGTACACAGAAATATAAAAAACTACAGCCACGAGGATCGAAGTAATCTTAAAGCAAACCAAAGAATAACTAACTAAACTTAAAATTAATGATGAAACAAAAAATCGCGCGAGTTAAATCGCGCTCGCTATACAGGGTGCGTGCAGTCACGTATTATAATAGCGTATATATTATAGTATTATACATATATTATACACTCACACAAAGTAGTCAGCAGCTTTTCGGGGGAGCCGTGTATCGCGTAAATTAGTTCTATTGTCTAAACTATCGAAAGGGAGAGCGCGAGAGGAGTGAAAGAGAGCGATTGTAAATACATTTAGGCGAGACAGTAAACCACAGATGCAACTCCACCGTTCCCCGTATATGATATATATATACACCAATAGGCGTGTTCGTTCGGAGCTTTAGTGAGAAAGAAAGGATTGCGCGACCTGAACTTATTTACACTGAAATGTACTATCATCGGGGTCTAATAGAGTCGAGTGTGAGATCGCGCGAGTAGAAATGTCGTTGGCGAGAGGCGCGCCTATGGAGCTCTGAGAAATGGACTCGTCTGGACTGAGCTTTGATTCGAAAGCTTATATAGTTACTCTGTGTTACTATGAGCATTGATCGCGGTGATCGAGAGCAATTTCATTGTTTTACTCAACCTCTCGATAAGATTGACGTTAACCGATGTTCTCACTCTCTCAGAGCTTCCGCAGGTGACCTCGGTAAACAAACTATATAGAATTCATACGAGCTTTTTGAAAAAAAAAGTAACATACAGTCCAAAAACCAAGAAGTTTAACATTAAAACATACGCATTCTCATACATATATATCCCGCCATATCAGATAAGAAAGATACGAGCTATATTGTACGCTGCATCGAGCCAAGTTTCTCGTAAAGGCTTTGTTCGAGCGAAAATAAAGGGGGCGTAAACGCGTTGTTTAAAGCTAAAGCAGAAAAGGAAGAACTATAACAAATTAAATGCATAACAGAGAATATATAAATATATAAAACAAATTGCAGCACGACCGGTTCGAAGCATAAATGAATAAAGAGAAAATCCACATTAATAGTTAAATGAAATAAGCAAATAAAAAAAAATGAAATAATTAAAGTATAAATAAAAAAAACGAGGCTCTCCTCGACTCGTTGCGAAGTTAAGTTTTATATCTAACGACCATGCGTATTATTAATATATTATACAAAAAAAATAAAGATTAAATACATGATGAATATATTATACACACACGAACGAGGGTTCCATGCTGAAATTGTGATATTTCTACGAGAATCAGCAGAATCAGAGCAGCAACAAAAAAATTGTAGCAAGCAAAAAGTCGAGTAAACAATTATCGTAAAAAGTAACAGTCTATCGCTAATCAGTCGCTCTATAATCGAACTTCATAGCAAATGATTGAGATTTATTCTAGGTTTCTCTATATCTCTGAACTCGACATTTCTCTATATTTATCTGCTCGCAGCCATACGATGCAAGAAAAAACGAATCTGTCCTGTATATCGAGTCCTGATCATCTATTCCTGCCTGCCTACTCCTCGACATATCAATGCGTTTATTATACTTTTTTCGAGCCTCCTTTTTCCACGAGTCTGCTGCGCATGCAATTGAGAGTTTGCGTGAGAAATTTTCTTTGTCACTGTGATAATGCGTTTCCTTGCGTTCCTCGTCTGACGGTATAATTTAAATGAAATTCGCTCCTATCGAAAATAATTTCGAGTTCAAATTGAAAGAGTGAATTGCAAAAATGTCAAAGTACAGATAAAGATTCTACTTATCCCTATACTTATCCGTACCTCACCACACTATCATACTCGCGCAGTGTACTTCTCGAGATATACATATTAACGAGTATGTTACATATACACATATGGTATACATAAAATATCCAAGAAAAAACTATAAAGATACGAATATTGAAAGAAACAAAGAGCGAGGAAACAAGAGAAATAAGAAAAGACGGCGAGTATCACAGCACTAGGCGAGCGATAAGAAAGACGTTGAGTGAATTTTCTACTCGCGAACCCATGACAACTGGGCTCTCTGCGCTGACCGCAAAGACAAATAAAAATATTAACAAAACTGTGTAAACCGAGGAGTGAGCGTGTAGACGAAATATCCAAGCCCAAATCCTAGCTTAAACTAATAATTATAAACAGAAAATGAAAAAAAAAACTACTCCGATTGTACGATATTTGGGAATGAGCGTTTCGCAGATGACATAATATAATTCAATATTTGACAAAGCTCATACACGTTTACTTTATTATTATACCTATTCCCTACTTGAGTTCGGATGATTCAATAATTCAAACTCCACTAGTCTTAAACATTAATTATCATTTATTATTTATTGTTCACAATTGTATTGAATAAAATTATGATAAAAATTTGTAAAGATTCAACGTTTTGTTTACGAAAGGAAGTCGCTTCGTGTTTTTCGTTCAAAAGCAAGTTTAATTTGAAACTTGTACTCTGCACAGGCATACCTTTCATTCGTTTATAATCAATACGGGCGCGACTTTCATAAATAACACTTTTTATAAAATTCATTAAGAAAAGAGAAGGCTGATACTGGATCATTGTGTAATTTTTAAACGAACCATCATTTTTATTTCATAGCAGTCGATTTTTTCGTAGTGTAATAAAAGCGACTACGCTAAGAGTTATAGCGTGTTTCTTTCTAAGTCACTGTTACGAAAATTGTGCGCTGGCACAATTCGATCAAACGATTCTTATAAAACTTTCGAGAAACACTTAACGCAAGCGTACAAATGTAGCGGACTTGTGATAGCATTGGTCTTAAATAAACCCTGAAAGCTTCGCTGGACGTCTCTTGTGTACATCAATTCAGAAGTTCACAATGTAAGATATAGCGTGTATATTTCAACAGGTTTTATTTTAGGCCTGTGCATTAACTTTTGTTATTTTTCTCTTTTGTTTAAAAAAAAAAGAATCAACCTTATGCTATAGATTTATCACAAGTATAGAGCGTTTTGATACATTATTTATACAAATATCTCCATCGCTCGGTCTCTCACTACGTACTTTACTCGCGACGAAGATTTTCGAGGCGGGCCTGTAGATCTGCATCGGCATCCGCGAGGTTTCCATCACCGTCGCTGGCTCCAGCCGCCGCAGCGACAGGCTGCTTGGAACCTGCTATACTCAGAGAGCCAGAAGCCTGTGGTAAACCCGAGAGCTGGTCGTTGAGTTGGAGGCCAAGCTCATCCAGAACTTGAGACACGATCTGGTCACTAAAAAAAAGAGAATGTCATGTTTTACTGATACTATGACCTTGGAACCTACTTGTGTATTGATTATTAGAACACGTACCTTTCTTCTTCATCTCCCTCATCTTCCATTGCATCATCTATGGCATCATTCATGATTTCTTCCTTCATGTCCATTATCTCTGATTGTTTCTCAAACTCTTGCAAAATCTTTTGTATTTGAGGTAAGTTCAGTTGTCTAGAAACAAAGAAATAATATATAATAACAAGCTTCAATAGCCATAAAACAATCAAATTTCATTGTGAAATACGTACTTGTTCATGTTCTGCATAGCCTTTGTGACACCCTTCATAGCTTGAGCCATTGTGTTTTGAGATCGCAGAGTTTGAATCTTCAAAGACACTGCTTGAATGTTTGCCTTCATCAGCATGAATTTCTTAACATAACGCCTTGTCCTTACAAGGTCTTTCGCCATAATTTTGACTGCATCCTGCACAAATCAGTCATGTCAACACGTACAAGGACAGATTTTAAGACTGTTACAAAAAGCAACTTACCATTTGCCCATCCTTGGCCATTTTCTTAATATCCTGAATGATTTTCTTCTCTTGTTGCTCCATTCGCATTCTCTCACGATCCAAGTCTCGCATGGCTTTGTTCAATGCTCTCTGATTCTTCCTGAGCATCTCCTCAGGAGTGACACGTTTTCCAAAAAGCCACTCCATTTTCACTATATTTCCAACAAAGAGATGTACACAGAGAAATTAGAACACCAAGGTTAAAGGGCACAAAAAAAAGCGCAATAGATGTATGCTATATCAACTAATTTGCATAAACCATTAAGGAGCTACAATAAAGTATGCTACTTCAACTTTGACTATTACTTGGCCTCCCTGGCAAAACCTCGCAAAACTATCTCTTGATACTCGAAGCAGGTGAGTAAATACATCAAAACATTATCTACAAATTTATAAGATGCCTTGTGACTCATCGACTCAATTTCTCACGACTCTCGCATATTTACCTTTCGGAGACTTCTCCCAAAAACTTATCTCTCGAACAGCACAAAAACTCTCGCACAAAGACAGCGAGAACCTACCGTGAATTGTTAAAATAACAACAAGTACCTTATTTGTTGTCGATGCTCACGCAGACGTGCCTGTCGAAATGCTCGTCAATGACTTCATACGTCAAAATCCTGGGCTGTTTGATTCCTCCTTTGCCCACGAAACGTCGCCACCTTCTGAGCAACTGATGATGTATATTGTCTATCTCTCTCTCACTCTCTCCCTTCCCCTGTCGCCACCCACCATCCGCCATACTCACGCAGCGCACTCGCGCACATCCAGCTGCTGAGCTGAGCAAGTCCGGTCCCCGCCACCGTAGTGTCGGCGTCAATGAAAATAGAGCACGTCACCTAGCCTTACCTGCCGAACTAACCTCAAAAACCCGTTGGATTGCTCTACTACACTGACAATTTCTAACATCAATTGTTGGTATCCTCCGTGCATCAACAATATCCACGAAAGCGGAGCATAAGAGTATATCTCAGAGGTGTAGGAGGTAATCTTTTTTTGAGACTCGTAGAAAATTGTCTAATGAGCGCGACGAGTAAGAGTGTATACCTATAGGTGTAACGTAGCGCACAGTAACTATGAGTTTCTAAGTTTTTATTTCATAAGGAAAAGAGGAAATTCAGAGCAGCAAAATGTCGGGAAAGGGTAAACAAAACTCCAAGAAGGCGATACTCAAGACTGGGAGAGAGAGTGGCAAGGTGGTCCAGCCTGTGCTGGCCAACTCCGATACCAGCTCCGAGGGCTCTGAAATGATGACTGCTCTTCCAGTCATCAAGATGATCGACAACAGCAAGTTACTTCCCAGGTACTACAGTGTACTGCAGAGGAATGCAGAGGACGGTATCAATATGGAAGACCTGGACACACTGCAACTGGAGTTGGAGATGCTGCTTTCGTCAGTGGTGGTGCGCAGTAGGATGCTGCAGGAGGAGATAGCTAGCCTGTCGGCATCTGAAGAACGCAGAGACAGGAGATCCAAGAGTGGAAAAGGCTTGGCCTTAATGGACAAAAAGTTACGGGATGATAAATTAAAGCCAAAAGAAGTTGGTGTCAAGTCCCAGTCTCCTCTACCAGCCAAGTTGCTGAAGCAGAGGGCGGTTGGGAGCTCAGCTAATCAGGTGGTGCCAAATCCTCATGAAATTGTCAGGGTAGAAGGCTCAAAGTCTGACGGGCATGCAAAACTGCTGTTACCTAAAAATGACACTCTGAACAAATTTTGGGCTTCCATAGATCCTTACTGTGCAGACATCATGCCTGATGACATCAAATTATTGGAGGAGCTTATAGCCAAACATAGTGATATAGGAGAATTCAAAAAGATTCCACCACTGGGTCGGCATTACAGTTTAATGTGGGCACACAACGATTTGATGCAAGAAGAAGATGCAGGAAATCCTAACAGAGACAAGAAGAAGGGTAGGTCCGACCTGTCTCTCTTAATGTCAAAGGCAGAAAAAAAGGCAAACGGTAATTTATTTGTACATCCAAAGGTTCTATACTCAAAAATGTTGAATGTATTCAATCATTGGGTTTTTGGATTTTCAGGTATAGCTGGACCACTTACTCAGAGGCTAGTCTCGGCACTCTTAGAGGAAAATGTTTATGTAGCAAATAATAACACGGATAATAAACTATTTCGTGATGGAGATCCACCAGTCTTGAGAGATTTGACCATACAGAATTCAATGAATCTTGAAATGCGTATGCACAAAGAACTGGTGGAGCAAGGAATTCTTGATCCAGATTCTCAGAAGAAAAATCAGGATGATGACGAAATTGTAGCAGAAATTAAAAGGTGTCAGCGAGAATTGACTGCTCTTTCTAGTCACAATGAGATGCAATTAAAAAGACTGCTACATCTTGCACAAGAGGAAAGCAAGAGGCAGTCTTTAAAGAGAAAGATTGCTTCTGTAGACAATGAAGTTGTAGAACACTATGAAAAATTATTATTAGCCAAACAAAGAAAAGTGCCACTGTCCAGAAAGGAGCAGGAGAAGGCATGGTCTTGCCTAAAAGATAGAGAAAATCTCCTTGAACAACTAAACATGCTGCCGTCCAATAGCATTGGAGAACCTGTCAAAGTTCTAAACAACACTGCAACGTAGTGCTAGTTATTTAAGCAATTCTATAAAAAAAATTTCACTATAGACTTTGAGAATAATTTTCTTACCTCAATACATTGTACTGAATATTGATGTGCAGATGATTAGTCATTTGAACAATGATAATCATAGAATGCAAAATCAATACCTAAAATATTTATAAACATTACAATTGAAACACCTTATTCTAATTTTAATCAGTATAAAATTAAACGAGAAATATCTCGCATAAACGATGTTAATTGTAAGTGCGGTTGTATTGTGAATTGTGCAGAAATACCTACTGACACAATCGACAAACGTGAAAACGCTTTAAATTAAAGTATCAATACAAGTAGGATCGAGTGTGGCATAATATTTGTGTAACCATATCTCGATACTTGTAGGACAAACAAGACTAATGAATAGAGATTGTTTAATTATTTGAATTAAGATGAAGATGCTACGGTATGGAATTAGAAATTATGATTATTCATATTGTCAGTTAACTGCAAGTTGAGCCTAATTTGTAAATTATCAAAACCAATTATACTCTACACCATTTTTAAAGTTATGCATTTACTAGGTACAGTGCTAAAATTAAAACATTTACAGTATATAAGACTTATTTCACATGTTTTTCAACACGCACTAAATTTTTATAGTTCGTGTTATTCATCATTACCTATTGATGTTACATACAAATCACAGAATACTTCCATGAAAATACCATAGATCTCCAATATGTAATTACAACTTAACTTTCGCTATTAGAACTGGCAATCTTTCAAAATATTACTTATGCCACTTGTCTACAGTGTTTTAGAAAATAAAAGACAAATATTTTTAGAATATGAATTTCTTTTTCAGGCATCATATTTTTAAGTTTCACTGTGCGCGAGCTCAGGAAACTTAAAAACTTTAGCAAAGTACCTTTTAATTTAGCAATATTTCCGATTAATGTACGTAAATAAAAAAAGAAATATGTCCAATTGATGTACTGTTTTATTTATTTCAATATTTACCGATTTGAAAAAAATAATCCCCATCCAAATCATAGACAAATAATCAAAGATAAATTTAATTGAAGTCAGTGTTTTATTTTAAAGTTATTATTTATTCTAGTAAAAATATTAAACTTTAATTGGATAAAACTTAATAAATGAAAAATAAGGAAATTTAAATATTATATAACGTGAGGAAAGGTTTGGTAAGGAAATAAAGACATTTATCTCACGACAAAGATGTTTATTCGATATCACTGTACAGATTCCTCGCCAAGAGTTACCTCAACAACGTGCGTACACAAGAGCACAACAATGATGAATCGCTCGGGTAACAAAAGAGTTTGAAATGAATTTTGCCTTTAATTATCGCATCGACACTAGGGCGTTTGAGTATGTACGTGCGTGCGCGTAATGGTGGGTATGCATGTGAGGCTGTCGTTCTCGATAATTTTCGGTAACCTCCTATTCGTTCATTTGACTGAAATTCATTACTTCATAACAATGTGAGATACGCTACACCGAACGGTAGACCATGAGATTATTGAGAACAAGTTAATGGCTGTTTTGGAGGGATTTTTAAACGGCTTGAATTGTTGTTCTCAATTTCGTGTACTGCCCCGTTTTTACTATTCCTTGCTATTGTCGCACCGTTGCTCTCCGTTGCAGCAAGTCACTGGTTCCCGAAATGATATCATGGACTGAACCGCATACCAGAAACAGCTGCCTCTTCACCAAGGTCGGAGGATGCTGTCTTGGCAGTGACGCACTAGAACTATTGGTATTTTTTTATGGAGGATTCGTGGCTTAGAAGGCGAAGAGGAGCAGGAAAGCCATCATAAGACAGAAAAGACCCATGGCCTCTGACAGGGCAAAACCCAGAATGGCGTATGAGAAAAGCTGTTGCTTAAGAGATGGGTTCCTGGCATAACCAATGATGAGCGATCCAAACACAGATCCGATACCAGCACCTAAAAATTTCAACAGAATAACAATTAACATTTCATAAAATACATCAAGAAATTGGTAATTAAATATTGGTACACTACATAAATAAATAAAAATAAAATGATCAAATGTCAATGAGTTATAAGTGAATGAGTTTGTTAGTTACTCCTCTGTTCTTCATCTATGAAAGGATATTTGTGCAGCAGGCAAGGATGGATAGGATCAAAATGCAAACAATATGAGGAAGGCCACCATTAAACAAAATAAACCCATTGCCTCGGCCAAGGCAAAACCAAGGATAGCATAGGCAAAGAGTTGTTGTTTCAAGGAAGGGTTTCTTGCATAGCCAATTAACAAACCACCAAATACTAAACCTACACCAATGCCTAGAAAAAAATAAATGGGTGAAATTATAAATGATTGGGGAATTAATGGGTAAGTGTGAGCATGTAGTGTGTGGATCAAAGCAAATATTCAGGTTATATAAGAGTTGCATAATCCACAAAAAATGCTTGAGGAACCAGTGTATTTATGCTTTGGGATACGAATGTTAAGTGAAAAAATAGTCCCTTTGATCATTGTGATTGACATTAATTTAAGAAAAGGTCTATGTAAAACACAGTCAAACTGTTTGCGTACCGGATCCTGCAACTCCAACAGTGGCAGCACCAGCACCAATGAATTTGGCAGCAGAGTCGATGTCACGGCTGATCGTCGACGTCTGGAAGCTACGGATAGCCGGGGACTGGAAAGACACAGATTCACAGTACTTTAGTATTTAAACAATCCTAATTTCAAACAATCAATTTACAAACTATCAAAGAGGAAAACCATGAACTTGGCATGCTTTTCCCTTACATAACTAGAACAAGTTATGCAATTAAAGGGAGCACTATATCAATATCTCCATTGACAAATTGGCATATACAATAGATAAATAAATTGTGTCTTACCAAGCTGACTGGTGTTTGGTTCTGCTGTTGCAGCGTCTGGCTTTGGTTTAGCACTGCGCTGCTGATTGGCCTGACGTAGGCCTTTGAACCAGAGACCAGCTGAAAAACCAAATGAAAATCCAATGATTATCACAGAAAACTCTGAGAATTTTCAAGGCATTACATAATGAGAGAGACAGAGTCAAAAGCGCGGTGACGATCGCTCTTGCGCGCGCGCGCGCACTCCATGTCCCTCTTCAGGTAGCGCTTGAAGAAGAAGAAGACGTAAAAAAAGCTCGACATCGTCGAAGTACTCACGGTAGACCTGGCAACTGGGGCGATGAATCTGGTGCAGGCGAACATGGTTACCTTAACTCTTCCTTCTCACGAACTCAACCTGCAAGCAGAAAGGCAGAAAAAGATGTCAGTCAAAGTCGGTGTTCCAAAAGCGGGTCGACGTGGCTCTCGCACCGCTACTCCTCCCAATTCGCTCAGACCTCGTTCTCGCGAAAACGAATAAAAAAAAGCCGAAGACGACGAGCGAGCGGATGTACGACTCGTGCCCCGAAGAAGAGCAGCGACGATGTCGATAGACAGAGAGATCGAGAGAGAGAGATAAAGTCCGCCGCCACCGCCGTGTGGAGGGGGTTACGTAACTCGTCGCTCCTCGGGGCGCGATGTCGTCGAGACGACACTATAAAATTCCAGATTCGCGAAAGAGCGAGGGGGTAGCGACAGGATGAGCTACCTGGCAATCCCCAAAGAGGTCTTATACGAGGACTAGGCGAGTGCGAGATGAAACGAGAGGCTGCGTGTACTTACGAACGACGATAACACGCGCACAGAGCCCGGCAAATGTACGGTCGTCTCTTTTGGTACCCGCGACTGCAGCCGCTAGAGAAGAGAGAAGAAAATGGCCGCAACCAGCAGCACGCCGCCAGCGCCACCCGTGTGTCCTCTCCTCCCCCCACCCCTTTTCTCAATACTCTATCCGTCCTCTTCTTTTCTACACACGCACGTACTGCTGGTCTGCTGTACATCTAATATACTGTCTCGCTTGCTCGCGAAATGAGAATCGGCAGCGTTGCCAGCAATTTAACGATCAGCAAACCCTTTGGAGGTGGACGTGGGTGGGTATACCTCGCAGTGGGTTTCCTCCGAGAGTTTCAAGTTCACGCTTGCGGGGAGTGTTTGCGCGAGTTGGCGGACGGAAATCTATGCAGTTTATATATATGCTACTGTGACGTACCCATACGACGCGTGTCCTACACTCACTCCTCTCTTTCTCGTCCATGTATTATTAGATTATTTCCCGACTTTCGACTTTGTTGTAAATATTTCCGCTGCTTACGAGCCGCGACTTGGATAACCGATTTTTAAATAGACACAGCCAGCGCGCAAGCTTTATCTCAGGAAAGTCGGGAAAATCAGTGCTGGTCAGAGGACCTACACAATTTCTTTGAAGATACTTAATACGTGCCACACATACACACACAGTACCGTCCGTGTTTATATAATTGATTCGCAAATGTCTTGACAGAAAAGACGGAGCTAGCGGGAAATATCACGTATTTGTAAACATTGCGAATGATTTACAAGTTTCTCGAGTCTCCATATCGGAGCTGCCCTTTAAACCCGAGTGCTGACATTCAAGTAGTAAGAGGCGGTATCCAGCCAGTCGAGCGGACGACTCCGAAACCATGGCTCGGCTTGTCATGCTACTATACTTATATTTATATAACGACGATGATAACACCGACAGACTGATGATTGCCTGCAATCTAGCCGTGATGCCTGTATATATATATGCACAGCGGGTCCAGACATCGACTATCGATTAGTCTGTGCAGCGGAAAAATGCACGCGAAAGCGCAGAGTCCAGCCATGTATAAATAAACGAAGGAAGCGTTCGCAAACTCTATCGAACCACCCTTAGACAGCGAAAATCAGTGAGCATCAGCTACCCCGCGTATAATTAGTCACTGACCTACACACCGCGAGCAAGAGGGAGCGGACGGGAAATCGAAGCACGGAGCACGTTTTCTCGCCTCCCGCATCGCTGCTCTCCTCCGAACGACATGCAGGAAGTAGCCGCGACTATTCTATATACACTCAATGCACATATATGCTCACATGCTTCGAGGAAAATTCGATACCGCCAAGGAGTATAGGAGACAGGTACTCACGGTGTCGTCGGCTTCCTGGAGTCGGAGCAGCTACGAGAACGGAGTCGATGGGGCTGGCACGCTCGCTAGAGTCGAAAATCACGCGACAGATCGATGTGCACGGACGTATACGTTAGCGCTCTCGTTCTAAAATCAAGCCATCTCTCTCGCGCCTCGTTATCCAACGCTCTCGCGCTATAACCTCAACTTCACCGCGGTCGCGATGGTTCCGCCCGACCTCGCTGTAGTCGTCCTGCTCGACGTAATCGCGTTACCCGGATGTCGGAAAATACTCGAGGACGAAAAGGAAATGCTGTACTCACCAAAGATCAGAAAGTAGAAGGAGGCAAGGAGGGCTGCCGGCTGCTTTTGGAATGTTGAATTGCAGAGCGTGTGAGTGTTGAACTCTCGGCGATCGACGAGGAGGGACAGAGCTGGGAGCCTCCGATTCGGCGGTACAGAGCGCGCTGCTCTGCGAATCCGCGACTATCTCTCTCGCTCTTGCGGCGACCGCGAGCCTTTTATCGACCAACCGTATTTAGCCGAGCGCAGCCGCGAGCTCTCTCTCTCTCTCTCACTCTCCTCTCCTTCCTTCCGTTCTCTCTCTACTGCAGCCGCGGTCAAACGCGAGTCTATCGGTCGCCGTGATTCTTAAGCCGCTCGGTGCATTCGATTCGGAAATTAATTTCGCGGGAGAAGAGTGCGACGTCGTTCATTTCGTCGTCTCCCGGGTGACGCTCTTACGGTGTTTTTTTTTTGGCTTTTTTAATTTCTCCTCTCTCCCAGTTCGCTCGCTTGACTCGAGCCGTACTCGCCGAGAGTTTCTCGTCTGCTCCGCTCGTCTCGCCGCGACTGAGATAATACCCCTGGCTCCGTCCTTGTCTGCTCTGCTGGGCCGCGTATATAACTCAGCACTGATATGGCCGTGTTCATGCTGAACGTCTGCAAATTCAACTCTTGCGGACTGACGTTCAAGAGCCTGGGACACTTGATCCAGCACATCGAGGAGACGCATATCGGTAAAGAGTTGCGGGCACGAGTGTGTGAGCGAGGCTTTGCGGGAATGTCCGGGGGGTCAATACGCCGGGCTGAGAGAGAGAAGGTTATCTGGGATCGAGCTCGTCGGCTCTCGCGGATGTGGCGACGATCGAGTACAAGAGGGTTTTTTTTCGGAATTTGGAAACGTGACAGCTGTGGGGATTGAGATATTTAATGTCTGGGAGGGTTCAGAAAGATACTGGATGAGAAATTTTTGAGAGTAGGCTGTTTGGGAGGTTTAAATGGCCGAGGTTCAAGTTGCAGGGTACACTCACACTCTCATGGCTTTTGTTTTTTGTTCATTATTTCCGTTGGGGTGAATGACAGCTACTGGATCTAGTTCCCCTGTTTTTGTTGTCCAAAAGAGAGTCTACGAAACACTTTATGTAACTCTGATAACTGTTTTCAAGCCCGATCTGACTCGTGACTTAGTGCATGTATACTGTACTAGTTAATCGAGTTGTTATGAATGAAAATTCATGCAACTAGAGGATATTTTGATGTAGAAACAAAGATTAACCTTGAACCAATCATTCTTTGTAAAAACAGTCATGACAAAAGGTAAATTTATGTTCTAACAAACACTTTTCTAATCACACTCTACTCAGTTTCTCATTGCACTCGTCATTTTGTTGACTCTTGTATAACTGTACTAGATTGTAAATTAACTAACACTTTAAAGATAGAAGATTCTTTATTGTTTTAACAATTAGATAAACTACTGACTTTTAATATTGCATACAATATATTACTCTCAAAGATGAATCTCTGAAAGGCAATGTCAATTACAAATGTTTACTTGTTTCAGACTATGATCCTCACGTGGTGGAGAAAACGGAGAAGCAGCAGCCACCCTGTATACCGTTGAGTTATGTCCTTCGCTTCTTGACGGATGCTGCGAGAAGGGAAAATATCAAGCCTGCTCAGCCCACAGCCAGACCTAGTCAGTCTTCCTGCCTCTCTGCCTCGACTCGTGTGAAAAGTCTCACTCCGACAGGTAAAACTCGTTCGATGCGGATGAAAGAAAGAGAGAAGAAGAGAGACGTATTATTTCGCGTTCTTCCGCCCACCCGAGCGAGTAACGACGTTACATTAAGCACATTATAGGAAGTGAGGCAGAGGAGGGCGAGGATTTTGTTAGCGAACCCGAGGACAGCAACGATTCTTGGACCACTTTGGAGGAGTTCTCCACTGATTTTATCCTTCGTTATGGCAGCAGGTATGGATGCACTCGCTGAAGCCAGCATCTCTTCCGTTGCTTCTTTTCAGGACAGTCTTTGTATCTTTCTGTTGTATATTCAATCCACATTCTGTAAGTGGGAGGATAGTGTCACTAGTTATTGTAAAATCTTTGTAACTAACTCGACTGCATATGTGTATGTGTGACTCCAGCCAATTTTACAATGTCCTAGCTGCACTATGATCCCCTCGAGGAGCAAGAAGCCGATTAATCGCGAGACTTCCATTTCAGGAGCGCGGCCAATCAGAGCTTGGTGAACCAGAGCAATAATGTCAAGGACGACAAACCCTTCGCTTGCCCAGTACCAGGCTGCAAGAAGCGCTACAAGAACGTCAACGGCATCAAGTACCACTCGAAGAACGGCCACAAGAACGACGGCAAGTACGTATCACTCAGGCAGCTTCTCTTGAATCAAAAAAGGGCCTCCAGTAATCCGAGTATCTTCTTTATGTAGGGTGAGGAAGGCGTTCAAATGTCCGTGCGGCAAGAGTTACAAGACTCCCTATGGCCTGAAGAACCACACAGTCATCAGGCACAACGGCAGCGCGCCTCCGTCTTTGGATGACTCGACGAGGTCTCATCAGAGCAGTAAACTGTCGAAGATGTGTAACAAGGTGCCGGCGATCCAGGACCACGGCTACATGAAGCAGGATCGCAGTTCGTACCTCGGTGACGGGTACTGTGAGGGTCTGGGTGTCTTGACCCCGGCCTCGTCGCCGCCGCTGCCGAGTCCCGCCAAAGCCGAGGCCTATCACAAGTATATCGCCGGTGTGAACTCTAGTCAAACGCAACAACAAGGCACCGTCATGTGTGATAATTAATTGATCTATAAATATTTATAACAGATGTCTAGTCTACGGTCTCTCGTGTAAAGGGATGCGAGACACTCGGACTTGGAGTCGAGCCGGTACAACAGCCGGTAGAAAGAAACACACAAGAAAGAAACTAGTTTTTCAAATGCATTTTTCTGAGATGCCTCTGTAAAAATAGATTATATATACGAAAATACTTCGCTAGTACGCAGGATTCTGTCTAGCAGTAAGCTCTAAAGTCGTGGAACTATGTCGATAATTTACTACTGACTATTGATATTATGCTATTGTTGTTATGAAATTTGCGAGAAGAGAAATTCTATATGTCTGTAGGTTCATTGACTTGGAATCTTACTCTCAACACGTATCCTCGAGCGATCGATATCAAGCGCGTATTATATATTGTCCATATTGGCGTATTGTTGATTAATCATTATTACTGCTATTGATAATTATATTAGTGAAGTTGAAAGGATGTAGAAGAAGCGATTTTATTACAAATAAAGAATGGAAAAGAATAAAATGTGTGTAATTTCAAAAGAGGGATTCCACATTGCATATACTTGTTTCTTAGTAAATTTATTCTGGGTGACGAGTTTATATTTTTGTCTCATTTGCTTTTTTTTAATATACATAAATATAGTTGTTTGCTATATGATTATAAACGTTCGAAAACTGTATTCACATAGAGCGTTTGTCAAAGACAAGTGGGTACATAGGATAAGGAATGGGGAAAAGAGACAAGGAGATGGAATTTTTCAAGATTTGTTTCAAAGATTGACGTGTAAATGTGCGTTAAGAAGGTTTTTTTAAAATTTTTTTCGCGTTCTTTATAAGAGAGTGAACCTAAAGATTTATATTTCGATTTAAAGGATAGTAATCATATCATATAATATATTAAAGTTGATGTTACTTTTAATCGCTTAAACATACTAATATCAATTTTAATAATTACAAGCATCGTTACGTCCTTATGTAGTCAGCCGAGTACAAACGTCACTTAATAATTCTTGCAGCTTCAATGTATTACTCTGTATTTCTATTTCTTTTTTTTTATTTATTTATTCATTTATTTATTTATATATATATTTTTTCTGAATTCATATCGTGTCTCTGTCGACTTGTATTTCGTTCACAAATGCATATACATTGAAGCTTATTTTCGGACAATCATTCATCGCATTTGCACCTTTTTAACTCGTTCGCTCTCTATCGTACGCTCGCTCTCGCTAGGCAAGATTATTTCAATATTGCGATATACGTTAGAAAAATATGCTATGCCTAAAATAGGATAAAGGCCTGAAGGCAACCTCTCGTCGATATTACCGATTATACCGGTGCGGTTTTTTTCTCTACTCTCGGTCACACGCAAACTTTTGTCTCTCTCTTTTTTCCACTTGTTTATTTTTTTTATATAAGTTTCCTCGTCAATTTTGCTCTTTTTTTGGTTTGTTAAATTTTAATTATTGCGGAGGCGCACAGAATCAAAGGAAATTGGCGACATTAACAAGGTACAAATACATGGCTATGTTGACGACAGATCTAAGCGCTTCCCGCAAAATTCCGAACGTTAGACTCAGTGGAACAAAAATAATTATAAGGACCAAAACTAAATTCTGATTCACTCGATCGAGATGTGCGAACGAATTAATGTACAATTATCATTCTTTTCGATATAAGTTTTCGAGTAGGTAATTGTTGATTGATTATGGTAAGAAAAAAAATTATCAGAATTGTCTTTTTATATAGTTCAGTTTATTTACAGGAAGACTTAGTCTGTCGTGCGCTCTACAATGAAAAGAAAAATTAAAAACAATATTGATTTACTTTTCATTACTGACAGTTTAGCACAAGAATTTGCGAGAAAATAAGGAGAACTGAATGTTCATTTGAAATGGTTGGACGTATTTAAAAATACTTTAAAAAGTAAATTTTCTCTATACAATGTCTCTCCTAACAATGCATTGTTTACATTACGTTTTTAAGAATATAAAAACAATGAAGTTTTTAAATCATAAATATCGCGAGTTTTCCTTTGAGAAATCGCCGCGACGCGTAAAAATGTTGAAACAAGCCGTAACACCACTTGAAATGAACACTCATCCTTGGTAATCAGCATACATAGTTATTCGCTTGGAAAAAAAAGAAAACAATATTTTTCATTTGTACTAAAAGTATTTATCGATCAGTGAAAAAGATGAATCGTTGGTTATATTATTTTGCACATAATATGCGCGAAACCTAAAACTTAAAAAAGCGGTAATGTATCGAACACCTTGTCTCCATTTAAGCTTAAGATATATCCGACGAGACAGACTTTTTCTTTGCTAATTGGAGTCTGCGTCTCATTGTTACGATAACGACGATTCATATTTCTCAACCAATTCTTTCGGCGCATTCGAAAATGTATTTTTAATTCTTTAAACACAACAACAAGCAATCCAGCGTCCGGTGTTTCGTTACTTGGGTTTTCTGAAGGCTCATTTGTTTTATTTAGTTTTTTTTTTAACGGGAGAACAAACTCAGCGCATCGAATGCAAAAAATCGTGTGTCCTCCGTTCTTGTTTCGGGCGGGGGGCCAAAAGTTCGCTTTTGAATGTCCTCAGCGCAGTCCCTACAAAAGAGCCGCGAAACAACAAGTCTACGTAGAGTATCATAGGTGCATTCGGCCCTTTTTTGCTCTGTCGCTTTTAAAATTTTTCTCACACCTAATGCCCGGCCTCTAGATTTTTTGTCTACTAACCATTATTTAGATTTAATAATATATACCTAAAAATTGCAGCGCTGCGTCGCAGCACCGGAATACCTCGCGCAGCATTTTTTCATTTTCATATTTTTTTTATCTAATATAATATAACTCACAAAAAGGAAATAAAACAAGCGAAAAAATGAAGAATAAAGAGAAGAAAACGAGAAATACCGACACTCGACTCCAGTCGTCGCAACAACACGCAGTTTATAATATATGTATATATTTATGTATAAGACACACACCGATCCATACATGAAGATCGGAGAACGAGGAACGGACGCGCCATCGTCGGAAGGATCTGTCGTCGGATGCTTAGCAGCAAAGAAAGTCACGCGGACGTATACGTGTAGCGGTTTCTTTTCTTTATATTTTTTTTTTTTTACTTTTTTTTAAGAATAACGATTTGTAACGTAATTTCAAACAGTATTTAATGAGTAATAATGCTCGTTATATTCTCGTGAGATTGGACATAAACACACAGTACTACTTATATTCCATTGCATTATTTATGAATCAATCAGCTAATATACTTAATAATTATTAGACTAATCGTTAAACCTAGAATTGTGATCACCCATCAACGTCAGTCATCATCGTCTCATTATAACATCCTTCTTCTCGTATCGCGCTTAACTAATCATTGACACTATGGAAAACAAAAAAACAATTACGAGTTTCGAATTTGCTTCTTTTTTTTTCATTATTTATATATAACGATGGACTCGTCCTTCATTAACAAGAGATTATACACCGCTCCGTCACTTTGGACCGACTGACTGCACCAGGAATCCACTCTTCTCTACTTAAAATATGAACGTCTTTCCCGCTCCTTAATTTCTCTTGTTTTTATCTTTCCTCGTGTTTTCGTTTTAAGTAAATTAATAAACGTAATAATATAGAATGATAATTATAATAAACCGTAATAATCATAATGATAATAATAGATATATAGTAGTAGTAAGCTGGCAGCAGTTAGTAACCAGATATTATTTTCTTTTTCATATGAATCTCTCACTAGATGACAATCTGACAATGGCACTGGCAACCAAAAAAAGAATTTTTTATTTTTGTTCAAACTCACGCAAGCACTTACGCGCAAACACGCTATCGGTTTCTTTCTTTCCTGCTTCAACCAGGTCTCCGTATAATATTTATTTAGCCTACGCCCGAAACCCCGTTCCTCCCATTGTCATCTTTCGCTTGACAAATTTTGTTCTCTTTCATACGGTTAGTTTCGCTTGCACTCATTTACACATTCTCTCGGTCTATCTCACATATGTCCATCTGCTTTGTTCCTCGATGTGCAATCAGCTGCCAGATAATTTATCTCGTTTTCTTCGTGTTTTTTTATATTTTGTTTATATAGTTATATAACCATTTTCCCAACGACTACACACTAAATAGTTCAAATTTTTTGCACTTTTTCACCAACAACAACTGGATTGTTGCGCCGAATCTCTTGAGCGCCCATTTCTCTGTAATCAAACTTGCATTCATGCTTGTCACTGTACCGGTGCACAGAGCAGAAGAGTCCACCACATCGACACTCAAAACCTGCAACAAAGATACGCGTCATTAGTATGATTCATGGGCAAACGGTAATTATTTGGCGTGACTTTATTCATTAGCTTTGTTCTTACCAGTTAAACCCACTTTCTTGCGACAAATAGCACAACGATTTTTCTTCTTTTTGAAGTCCTTGTCAGTCTCTTTACCGTCAAAGCAGTCGTCCACATCCCCACTGCTTACTGAGCCCTCAGCAGCTGCGCTGCTGTTTCCTACTTCGCTCTCTTGTTCGTCCCTGCTCACCTGCTGGTATAAATCACACATTTTTATAAAAAAATCACATTTTTTCAAGGTTATCACTTTTGAATGGTCATGTAACTACTATACTGACAAGCATCATGAATTTAAAATTGGAACTTGATTGCAAAAAAACTGGAATTTTGATTGACCAAACATTGTTAAATTTTGCAGTTTATTTTGTGAAATATGCGTTTTTTGGGCCAAAACATGTTAATTTAGAATAGTCTGGTTCTCACATGACTGATTTGCTTGTTACCATGGAAACTGGAGGCTCATAAGAAAGCTAAAGTGCTATCAATAGAATCTTGACAAAGAGCAAACAATGGACACAAACAAAGAGTACTCACTTCTTTTGGACTGGACAGATCTGTCGTTGGTTGGGGTATTGTGGGTATGGTAGGCTGGGCAGTAGTTCCTGTGGAGGCAGGGCTGCCAAAACCACTCTGCAACGTTCCAGCGTTACCAGAAGCGGTCTGTGAGGCTGGTACGGACGTAGCCGATACAGGGGGTTGCTGCTTCTTCTTCAGGTTCTCCTTATAGCAAAGAGAACAGAGGCCATCGGTGGCTGGCGAACCATAGAATCCACAGCCACTTCTGCACAGGGCTTGCATGGGATTCGACTCTCGCTCCATCTTGTCTGTGTATTTGTGTATGTTTGTAAGAGAATGTGGTCTTGCGACTCTCTCTCTCTCTCCTTCCTTTTCTCTCTCCAGAGGTTTCTATCGGTAGTATTTAAGACCCAGTAGTATTCTGGGCTATATTGGGCAGGGTATTTCAAGGATAAATGTCCTTGATATGGATGAGGTAGGTGCTTCGATTCTCAAGCAAATTCACTCGAATACAGCCTACCAATTAGTGTGTCCTGTCACAGCAACCTTCCCGCGGACCGCTCCTTCGAGCCTGGTTATCACCACGTATTCACCTGAAACAGCACAGAAGAAATTCTAGATTAGCACAGAAGAGAGCATTCAGCAGCGGAGCAACTGGGTAATCACAGAGCAGTGTCACCCAGCAGCAATAGCCAGAGGGGGAGGGAGATAAGAGCATAAAACTAGCGCGGAATTATCATCGAAAAAAGCGTGAGCACTGTATATACGCCTACGGGTGGGAGTAGCAGCAGCATCGTCTTCCTCGGGACGCGGTCGTCTCGCGTACGCACACCCAAAGTCAAAGAAGACGGACGATGAAGAGGGAGACGTAAGTGCTGGCTGCAGCACCCAGAGAGACAAAGTCCAAGTCGCAGATCGTCGCGCACATAAGGAGAGTAGGAGTAAGAGAGAGAGAGAGAGAAAGAGGCGCGCGCGATATCGAGAGACACGACTGCTGCACACACACACACACACTGAGACAGACAGACAGACACTTGGCTCGAGGTATATGATATATATGTATATAGAGGTATATATCGCGAGTAGCGCGCGCGAGAGCGACAGAGACGGAGCTAGGCGGAGCGGAGAGAAGGGATTGGAGTATAGTATAAAGCAGCCTCGGCCTCGAAAGTCGGCTCGTCCTGGGCGCTGGCTGGGCCAGTGCGAGAGCACACTTCACTAGTTATTATCCCGATGATTAACGTCAGCAGACTCACTTCGAAGGCAGCTTTCCAGCGTCGCGCGGTGTCGCAAGTACAGGCAGGCAGCAGTGCTGCTGGCCGAGGCACAACATGGAGTAAGCCCGCTGCTGCTGTCGCTCGGGCATTTAAGTGGCCCCCCTGTAGTATAGACTGCTGCTGCACTCTGCCACACACACACACGCGCGCGCACACACTGCAGAGTATATCTCTCTCTCGGAGCTATATCCTCGACAGCAGCAGCAACCCCGATGGTCGTCTTGGACGAGACAATGGGGGATAGAGGGCCTGGCGACGAGCTCCTGGGCCGCGCTCGGCGTCTCGCGCGAGACACTGTCTGAGCGAGAGCGAGTAGCGACGTAACTGCTCTCCTCTCTCTCTCGGGTAGGTACGCGCGCGCGCACTGCGGTTTACACTACTGTACACGGCTCTTTCTTGCTCGCGCACGGCTTCTTCCCTTCTCCGCACCTCTCCTCAGCTGCTGCTGCTGCTGTGCCGCGGATACGACGTGTCCGCTAGGAAGCAGCTCTCTCTCTACTCTTGAGAGAGAGAAAGAGTGCTGGGCCGTGGCACCACTAGTGTGAGGGCGCCAGCGAGGTTAGCTACGGCACTGATCCGCCAGCAGTCCAAGAGGGGGATATATACTTGGCTCGTACGCCCCCCAGCACACGTTATATTATATAGAGTCACGAAAGCGAGCTCCGTTTTTCAGAGAGTCTCGCTTTGCTGCAGCTCTTTCTTTCTCTGCTCTGCAGCGGTGCATCGCGCGCCACAGCTCTACTTATATAGCTTATACACAATCCGCACCTATATACTCGCCGGATTAGAGAGAATCCGGAAAATCAAAACAGCACGGACGGTATAGCAACTGCATATGTATATATATGTATAACTAATACAACGGAGGGGAGCTTTCTCTCCCCCGCTCTCTCTCTCTCTCTCGTTCTCTTGGAAAGGGGGAGCGACTCCTTTCCCTTTAAACGGAGCTGCTGCTGCTGCTGACGAAAGAGCTTCGAAGGCGTCCCCTTTAAACCGTGCAACAATAACAACCGTAGCAGCTTTGCGGATATCTCTGCTGCTCCAGGAGGACAACGCGGAAAAAAAAGAGGCCTTACGTAACCCACGACGCAGCTATATACACCTAGACTGCTTTACTACAATAAAGCAGACGCGTAACCGCGAGGGAAACTGTGAAGAGAGAGATAGACAGAAGCGCGCGTGTATGTGAAAGCACACAACATAATAATAAAAAGTGAAAATCGGGGCCCGCGGCCTCGATTACAATATAAGGCGACGCGGTGCTGCTCGCGGGCCCAGTAGGCGCCCGGGCACGCTCCTGCGCGATCCAGAGGGCGCCACCTACGTCTAGCAAGTATATACGTATGTACAACATACGACTATGATACTCCTCCACCTCTGCTGCTGCTGCGTTCGACTATATGCATATGCGTGAGCGGGCCGTGGCTGTCGCGTGCGTGTACCACACTGCACAGTTCTCTCATCGGAGAGGGGGCTGCTTCTTCTTCTTCTTCTTGATGAGCCGAGTTTCTTTGGCTGTGCAGCTCTCGTTGCGACACACGCTAGGTTCGCCTCATGTCTGCAGTTACTTATCGAAGGACGAGCTTTTCTTTTCTATATACGTGTTTTTGGATATACTCGCCATTGCGCAACGTGAGACTGTATAGAGCGACAGCGGAGCTTTCTTATATATATACTATACTTTCGAGAAATTAGCCGCAGCTCTAATTGCTCCTCGAGATCTCGCGCACACATCGCAATGTATATACACAACGAAACAATAAAGCCGATCGAGAATTTACTTTCTTCGCTCGCTCGCCGACCTTGGCATTACTTTTCTCGTGTATACAATCGGCCGCGATTTTTCCGAAGCGTAGCGTCTCGACACGCGATTGTCGACTAATTGGAGATTAAAAAAGAGAAGCGCATGCAGCAGCAGCAGCAGCAGCACTGGCAGCCCTCCAGATCAGAATGTGTGTGCGTTATAGATGTCAGGTCGGAATTTTGGTATAGGGAAAACTGCCAAAGGCGAGTTTCGCACGCTTTGTGTTCAGTCACTGTCGTCTCCCTTTTCTTTTTTGCAATCGGAAGACCCGAGAGCTTCTTAAAGAGACCGGCTGTCGTCGTCGTGACTTTGCGGGCTTCCCCGATTACATTTCGTGGTTCTTTATTTTTTTAATACAAAACTCCCTGTTTCAGATTTACGACTAGAAATACGTCGCTCGATAAGATATCTCCAACCGCCCTCAAAACTCGCACTGCGCCTCTCATGAGAAAAAAAAACGAGGGCAGCACTACACACACACACACACGCGTACGTCAGCAGAGCGGGAGTCTATAGAGGAGGAGGAGGAGGTGCAGCTGTTGAATGCCTGCGACAAGTCAGGAAAACACGTGCGACGACGCTCTCTTTTATTGCTGCTGCTGCCAAAATCTCGGCGTGAGCTGCTGCTGTTACGTTTCTTCTTCGCGTGTGGTGAGAGGTCTAGACGCGCGTGAAAGGCGACCCATTTTTTTTTCTCTCTCCTCATACTCGTTGCTCCCGTTGCTGCTGGGCTTGATAAGTACGACTCGTACATATATATATATATATACGCAGATGCAAGATTATAGCGGGTGAACATAGCAGAGCAGCGGGTTATTCCGGCGGTGTGGCCATGTCGATAAATCTCGGAAATGAGTCACGCGGATCGACTAAATATTTTGGAGAAACTCTCTCGAATTTATATGCGCAATTGTATTTTCGTGTTTTCAAAACACCGCTGGCGTCGTTAATTTTATAGCCATACACACCGACGATCTGCTGCGTAGTAAATAAAGTCCATTCAGTTAAAACGTAGATATTACGTTTGTGTAATATACCGATGATTAACCAAAACGTACAAAAGTTATCTATCGACGATTTCGGGAAAGAAGGAAACGATTTTATACGCGGAGCCGAAATCACGATGAAAACAGCTGTCCAAAGTGTGTCACCTCGAATACCTTCTCTAGCGCAAGCGTCTCTCGCACACATACACATATATACACAGCGTGCGAATTCGCTCTGAAAAGCTTCTCTCTCTCACTCGCGGAAGCGTCTAACTGCACACGAGAGACGCACTATACAACGCAGCCGTCGACACTTGACGTCAGCTGCGCTGGAGACAAAAAAACCGAGCGAGTCTACCTGCACACATGTGTGTGTATACAGGTATATATACGTACAATACGTATACGAAAGAGAGAGAGAGAAGGACGTACAACAGCAGCAGGTGGGGGGGGCAGAGAGTCGATTCGCTTTCTTCCATACGAGAGCGTGTACCTATAACGTGTATGTACATTGTGGAGTATATATGAGAGAGTTGCCGTGCGTTATGCGGCAGCGGCGGCGATGACTAAACGAAATCGAGGAACGTCAAACGCGTCAGACTCTCTTGAAAGTGCGTCACCTATATCGATGCGTATACTACGTATATATAGTAGACAAGTGCACGATTCGATGACGGAATAATACGCAGCCTTGCCGGCAGATGAATGAGAGATTTTTCCCGACCAACAGAAGCGAAATTCGTTGTATATCAAGTGTATATATAAGCTTATAGCCGAGAACGTAACTCAAGGCTTCCGGTGTGTAACCGCGCACTATGGCATACAATGACTGCATGCACGCGCGGGGGATCTATCGAGTTTCCTCAGAACCACGACGACGACGACGATGTGTCACCGAGTGCAGCGTATTAATACAATACACACATATCGCAGAAAGAAGAAAAAAAAACACGTGGCGCCTGCGTACGCCTGCACTCGCAGATCGATTTTACATCTTAGAGGGTAGGTAGTGGCAACTCCACTACGGTGTGTATATTTATGGAAAGTCTGGGCTATACTTCCATGGGTAATTTATACTTCACTGACTAATCTGCATGCATAAGTATAGAAACTCTAATCAACGCTTTCTTTCACACGCTATTCGACCCCTATATATAGTCTCCCCCCCCCAAAAAAAAAAAACCTAGAATGTAGGCTACTCGACAATCCCAACGGAGAGAGAGAGAGAAGTATACGCACAATGCTCCCGCGAGTACAGTCGCGCCAGACGACCAAGAGAGATCGATTTTTCGTAGGCTAGGTAAGGGACCGGGGAATAGGGCCGCCGTCTCTCCCTTCCTCCATATCAATATAAGAAGAGACGGAATGTAGAGCCGACACACGACTATAGCGCGTATAGAGCGCGTGCATGAAAAGGAAAGGGGTCGGAGCTTGCGCTCTATGTGTCTGTCTGTCTGGCAGTGAACACTGCACATGCGCCGCACGCGGTGTCCGAGGGCTCGCCGATAGAGCAGCTGTGTGACTGATGACGATGGTGGGGATGCCGTTTATTGCTTTGCGATTTTCTCAGATTTTTTTTTTCCCAAGTATATATGCTGTGTGTAATATATACATATGCAGAGGAACGACTAAACAGCTGTGCTGAATATTCACAACAAACCGCTGCGCATATTGTAATATACGCGAGGAAAATATTATACTAACCGCGGTGGTATAGATAAGAATCTGGAGAGACATTTAATTTAGCGTATATACACAGCGTTACGTCGCGCCACTTGACTATTAACCGTATCTATATTAACATAGCATTATGCGTCGCTTTACCGAAGGCTGATGTGTCTGCCGATAAACCGAAATCAACGTGTGCGCGACGATTGGGAATAGGCGTGTCGAGACTCGTCTCGGATTTTTCTGACGAAATCCCGGCCGAATCGGAGCAAAGACACATCGGCGAAATTCGAGCAGACGATGATGAAAATACGTACGATTGTACGACAATGAAACGTTGCAGATGTATAGAAAAAAGTAAAAAAATTCAAGACACCCGAGGCACGTATGTAGCGTAACTCTATATTGTCTTATTAAAAAAATTGCATCACGAGGCGCGTGCAGGTGCGAGCGAAACTTTTATCATTCGTGCCCGTGCGCAGGTTTCAAATTTAGAACTCTGACCTTTCGTCGAACACGCGTGAGTGCATTAATATAGTCGCCTCGAGTCGCAAGTTCAAGTGTGATCTATACAATTTTTGTTCGATTCGCTGTTTAACATCATCGACGAAAAAATTTGTCAACTATATAACAGCGCGTCGAACCTCGTACAGTGAAAATTACACGCAGCCGTGCAAACTCTCGTTTTCGCGCGTCGGTCAACCGTATAGTCACACTTGGCTTCAATTTTCCACGCGAGCGACGCATTGAGCAACGTATATATAGCTCGCTGGCATTACAGTCGGGCCCGATAAGACACGTGAATCGAATATACGCACGTCGGCGAGTATATAAAATGGCCTCGGCCGCGAAACAAAGATATAATGACACAAAGGGGGTGAATCTCCTCACACACAAAAGTCATCTTGTGCTTCCGCAAGCTCATGCGCGAGCTTTTAAAAATAAGCACGAGCGGGCCCATGTGATCGCTGATGCCAATATCTTTTGCTACTGCGCAGTGACTCGCGCGTGAGGATTGAATTTAGTCAGAAGCCAGCATGTGTACTGTCCCGCGAAATTTTGGACGCGAAGAGCTACATTATTTCTCGTTGTGTCTAGACTCCCAGCAGATTGTCGTCTAGACGCTAGAGGGATTTCATTTCTGTGTGAGGAAAGCTATAATTGAATGCTTTTTTTAAACAAAAAAAAATCACACGGACAAAGGAGCCCCAAATTTCAACAAAGCTATACACACACAAAAAACTCTCGACCCTATAATACACCGGCGCTGGTATCCAAAAGCGAAAATCACGCGATGAAATACGTAGGCGCTCGCGCGCGAGGTTATCTCGGCCATATACACACACACAGACAGGGAGCGACGAGCTTTTTCGGAGCAACGGACCGCGGCGACTGCGAAAAAGAATACAACGCACGAGAGAAGAAGAGAGAGAGAGATTGGGAGCCGGTCAACGACACCGTTCCTCCTCTCGTCGCTTTCTTTCTTTCTTTCTTTACGCCAGCGTGTAAATAAACAAAAGAGGAGTGTATATTGGCAGGTGCAGCAGCTACGACCAAAAAGGGGGGAATCGAGCAGATGCTAGAAGGAACGGCTTGTATATAAGTATACTACATACTGAAAGACACAGAGATAAGCGGTGTGTTCTTCTTGTTGTTGTTGTTTGCGGGAATTGGAGTGATTTTGAGAGAAGGATAAAATCGCTATTGCGCAGCGAAAGCATATAAATTCATCGAACAACAGTGTATAACGACGGACGACTGATACGAGAGCGTATACATGTTACGACATGCCGAGACCTTTGAGCGTTGACCTAACCTCACTTTTCGCAAGCTCTCGAGGACTCTCGTTGCCCAAGACACGATGTAGTGTTAGAAATTACCTGCAGTACCGAAAAATCAAAAGACGCCTGGTTGCAACCGCCGCCACTGGCAGTCCCACATCACCAGTATATATACCAACACATGCAGCACAAACACACACACACGCACACAGCAGACCGCGCTCTGTCAACGACCTCGACCTTCCAGATGCTCGCGCGAGAGAGAGAAAATGGCGCGATAGCTCGCGCTCGTTCAACCCGGCCAGACACACCGGCAAGAACGGACTGAGAAGTCGCCACCTTCGAGGAGGAGTCACTCGCTGTGTTTTTTGGCTCCGCTGCCAAGAGAGAGAGAGAGAGCTTTTCTTTATCGTCCACGTGTCGCTCTCTCTCCCTCGGAGCCTCATGATTTTTCGCGAAAATTTCGACCTTGCGTTGTTGAGAGCAACCTTCTTCTTTGTGAGACTTCTTTGTTGGACTCGACGTGCTGTATTAAGTATACTACACATGTATATGCTGCAGTCTCTCTGTGTTTTGAGAATGAACAGCGGGTCAACGGCTGGGATAAACAAAGAATCTCTCTGTACAACTTTTATATATGTGTATAAACGAAAACTGGTTTATCGCTGCAGACATGAGTCATTGCATAACGACGGATTGATATAGCTGAGGATTAAACGTGAGGAATATTTCCAAACACTCGAGAGAGAGAGAGAGAAGCGATGCATCAAACTCTGAGCTTATCGCGCACGCAGAAAGTATTTGAAGATTTCTTTTTTTTTTCTTTTACCAAAAAAAGCACACTTCAGCTGCCGCTGCAGTAACCAATAGAAAAACGCATAAACGTATGTGTCTGATCGATTTCCCTCGCATCACGACAGCTTATCTTATCGACGGTCTTTATCTCCATTCATAACGAGCTGTAGCCTCAAAAGTCCTTCCTTTCTTTCTCTCTAACATATGTCCACGTCGTATGTACATACATACACGAAAAAGCCCCTAAAGGCACGTCGTTCACTGACGAAATTCGCCGAGGATACAGCATTGAGCTGCGCGCAGGTGAACGACCCAAAGTCAACGAACGACCCTCAGACCGAGCCACGCTGCTTGTAATCCGATTTTTCGGCAGGTTTCGCGTTGCTTCGACACAATCGCGCTGATTCATTTATCGGAAGCAGCAGAAGGTATATGGGATAAGCCCTGAAATTATGATACTCTATACTGTTTTTTCACGCGGTTCAAACGAATTTACCCAGCAAATGACAAAATTAAATAAAGAAAAAATTATGAAAGATCGACTAAAAGTTATATTGTAGAAATATATAATAATACAGCAGGAGCAGTAGTCTATACAGATTGCGCGAGGAAACGCGTACAGAGCCAGATAAGGATCGGCGTTCGAACGACCTTTACAGCCCCTCTTCTCCTTACACCTCCCACTCTCCCGCGCGCACACGTATCAAACAATAACAGGATCGCCAATTACCACACGCGACTCTCTTTCTCGCGCTCACAGTCGGTGTCTGTGCAGCACATATGTATGCAAGAATGTACCGTTTCGTTTTTCCCGCTTCAATTTTTCCTTTATTCTTCTCTACCCCGGCTAATAGCTATATACAGCGAATTTACATTAGAACTCCATATCATGCTTGCTTAATCATTCGGCCCGATGCAAATCGCGACTCTTTGTTCATTTTCCGCTGCGGAGTTTCTTCCTCTTCGAGAGAGAGAGGATGATTCTTTGTTCGGAACAACTATAGATAATATGTAATTGATGAAAGTTTCGGTATTACTGGGTTAACTCGATCATGTATTCTCGGCGTCGTCCTAGAAATCGAATATGAAAAGCGTACATACCGACCGCGTTTAATATAATCGAATTTTCGCAAAAGCCATTGTAGATGAGAGACTGAACGTCGTTCCAGTTGGAAACGAAATTAAAAGAAATCAATCCGCTAAAATATTCACGTAATCCAAATTCAAACGCTCGGTGGTTTCAATCTCCACTTCAATTTCAAAACTCATAGCGGCGGCGGCGGCCCAAAAATAACCTTGACCCAGTTGTGCTCTCGGCGACACTTCCTTGGGAAAATAAGGCTCTGATGTAAAGTAAAAAAAGAAAAAAAGGTGTCGCGTATCCAAGCAACCGTACAGGCGTACTCTATACGCGAAATTGCATATCCACACGAACTTTCGTCAGCCGTAACGACTCGACGCATCCGAAATGGCCTGTCTATCCAAATGGCACTTACTTTTTGACTCAGCCGCGCATGACGCACTCGTATATATGCGCTTCCCGATTACACTTATCGCTATACTGCTGCTGCTTCTGCTATTAAACTGGCTAATCGAGCGCGAGGTACTTGGACTTCGCTGTGCTGGCGTTTTTATATTTTTAGAGACGCGTGTCTTTTTTTATTATTATTATTCTCTCGAGTGCGTAAGTAAGCAGCAGCACAATGAGGGAGAACAATGAAGATGCTCGAGTGCTTGTGCGCGCGAGACACAAAGTGTCGGCGGAGGAGAGACACTTTCTTCTTCTTCTCTCTCTCTTTGTTTGAGGCTTTTTCCCATCAAGGAATCTTTCTTAATAAATTTTTTTTCTTCCTCGAGCTGACTTCTGCTTTACGAACTTGTTGACCGCCGCCGATGAATCAGACTCTTAAAATTAGGTTTGCTAAAATTGTTTTGTACGTACGTTACATATCGGAAAAAGAAAGAGACGCTGTCGAATCGATCTATATTATTATCAGCAAACAACAAGCAGCGACGAAATCCGGAATCTCGATATGTGACTTAGTATAAACACCGGCATATCAAGAGAGAGAGAGAGAGAGCACAGCGAGGACGGATCGAAATTTCTTTTTCGAGGACTCGCGCTTGCGTCAAAGGCCGTGTGGTCGATGTCGTCGCATTCATGCTTTATGCAAGATATTATATTCACGGCTGCGCCGAGAGACAACAGAGAGAGAGAGTCGTATAATCACACTGCGAGAGTGAAATCGTTCGTATACTTATTATCGACGACCTCGTTTTTCTCTTCTAAAAAACCATAGACCGAAATTTTACCAACAAGTCTTTCCACCTCTCGTCACACAACTTTTGGCAATCGATCAACGCTTCGGAGGAGAGAGAGAGAGAAAAGAAGAGAAGAGATATATAGAGTCCCGCTATATAACGCATGACGGCCTTGAGGCGACATCGCGCGAATTTTCGACCTTCGACCATACACGATATCGAGGCCGCGTGTCTGTCTTATAGAACATCTCTCTCTCTCTGCGGTTTTCCTTTCCACATATACTCGTCCCTATAATAGCAATATTATTTCCGAGAAAGTGGGCGACTCGAACGCAAAATTTTCAAAAGCGCCAAATCGTCGGAAGAAGCGCGCACGTATATATAAAGCGTCACAATGGATTTGCGCGGAGGCGATGAATTTATCTCTCGTGCGCGCGGGCCAATTTGATTTTCGGAGCGGTAATTGCCGCGCTGAATCATACTTCTCTGACTTACGATTCGGCGTACGGCGTTTTAGCGAAATTACGAGCGCATCGATCGTCCGACGACGCAAGACGATTTGAAAAATGAAATAAAAGGGAATAAACTCGATATTTTTATAAAAAACAGAGATAGACCGCATAGAAAAATGCCACGAGAGTCGCGGTGACACGTTTCCTGTTGATGGTGTGTTAGCAGCGCGAAACCGTAGAAAAATATAGTCCAGCTGTTTTTTTTTCAACAAACAGCCTGTTTACGAATTACAATTCTATATCAGAGCAATAACGGCCAAAAAAATATAATTACAATGGATATAATATACGTGAATTCGCCAAGTGGCTCTCTTCCCCCATCGTTTGCGGCGACAGTTGTAGAAAGAGAGCTTCTATATAGAGGCGACGCCCGCATGAATAAGCGCGCAGGTGATGCGTCCCTCTCTCCTACACATATGCCATATTCTCGAGTTTTCACGCGCGAAGAGGTTATATAAAGCTTTTCTCCACGGAATTTCCAGTGTACAACGCGCGAATCCGCTCTCTGTGCGCCTAATGGCTGGAAATGAGCGTAAACACGGGTTATTAAGCTGCGCCAACGCGTATACACACTCCTCATCTATTATAGAGAGAGAGAGAGAGGGGGGAGAGACGGAAAAAGAAGAGCAGTTACAAGTATATACACGCGCGGGTGGGGACGACGACTCGGCGACGAAGAAAGTGCGCGCTTGGAAGAGGTGTGGCTTGTGGTGTGCAACGAGCCTATATAGTTGCAGCGGCTCTTTGTAATTTTGACGAAAGGGAAATGCAGGAGAGCGAGGCCGTAATATAGTGTCGGATTTGGCACGACATCGAGTGTCTTCTTCCGTCTAGGTTTTTGTGCCGCCGATAAGGAATTATCTTTTGGCAGTCGCGCGTGCTGGCACGTGCGCGAAGGTTTGATTGCTCTCCGACGTGAGGCTGACGTTGCTGCTCTCAAAGCTGTCGTCATCGTCATCAGCTGATGGGAATTTTCACGAATATAAGTCTCTGAGGTGAAGCTTAACGCAGAAATATTTAGGAACACCTGAGGAGGGAGATTTGTGTCTAAATGCATATATATGACTTGAGAAAATTCCATTTGACCTCTAATGGCTCATAGGTAAGACACACACAGGTATAGAATATCACACGCGCACCCCTAGGAATAAAAGGTCAGCGTCCGTCGCCCTATTGAAAATCCAAGCGCACATGCCCCGAAAACCTGTTCTCGGTCTCCTTCTCTTCTGTATATGTATATACTCGCCTTCCCCTTCAAGAAAAATCCCTCACGCGCCTTCGGAGATCAAGAGCAGAAAAACGGATCAAAGCTGCTTTCCACGTTTTACTTTCTGAGCGGCGTTTCACACGAGCTAACCAACGCTTTCTATTACTATATTACACATATACTGCAGGAGAGGGCGTCCTTTTTTTTTCTTGGGAAAACTCAACCGCCGAGCACATGGCTGACGAGGAGGAGGAGAGCGGAGGGTCCGAGGTGACAAGTGCTTTTCGGTGCTCCGCTTTGTTTGTTTTTTTCGAGACGAGGTGGGGGGAGAGAGAAGAGACCTCAGGTGGGGATTTAAATGGAAATGGGCTAATTGATCGTCAACCGAAACGCTTTTGGAGCAGACTGATGCGTATTATGTACGAATTGGTGAAACTGGTGTGTTATCTGTGTATTATACGAAGAAACAACGATTTCAGCGAGAAAGAGTATACTCACGTTCCGATATATTCAACAAATCAAAGGTCACGAAGATCGCATTCATTATGACTCAAGCTCTCGATCGTTTGTTTGCGTAACTCTCTCATCCTTCTCTCACTACTTATATATTATTCTATAGTCTCGGAGCCTTCGAAAACTAGTCAAACGCGCGTTGACGTCGATTTTCAACGTTGATGCTGATAATATACACTTAGAAAAATTCACGCAACGTCGATGCTTTATTGCGGCATTGTCAGAAAAGAAAACGAAAATCAAAATATATGACGTCAACGCAGCTGATGTTACACACGATAAACAATGCCGAGACGCACAAACAACGATCGCGTTTAAATCACTGCATACTGAGCTTTTTAAACACGTGGCTGCTTTTCCTCAGTCCAGTATCACCCACCAGGTGCTCGCGACAAAGGGAAAACTCTCCTCGTCGCGTAAAAACACACACACACACACACACAACAGAACGGCATCAGCATCGATTCCTATTGTCCCCCTCTTAATAGCGCATAGGCTACTGCCGACGCCGTCATAAAAACTAGCTACTCCCGTATACATATACACATACAAAGGAATGAAAGCTCTGCGTATAACGATAAGCGCGCAGACGGAAAAGCGCATTAGGAGAGATGCGGTGAATGGGCCGAACTCGGAAAATGCGTGACTGCTGCGTTGTAGCAGCAGCAGCAGCAGCAGCAGTAGAAAAAGAGAGAACGCAAGCACGAGGGGGAGAGGTAGGTGGAACACGAGAGAAAGAGAGAGAAGGATGTATAGACAGCGCGTGTCGTGAGCGCTGCTGCTGCTGCATGTGGCTTGGCGCTGGCGTCGTGTCCCTCTCTTGCACGCGCTCGTGCAATTGCGCGATACAACTACGCACCTACATTTATATCCTATCAGTACAGTACAGCATTATTAAGCCTACTGAAAATCGAGCAAGTCTCTCTAAAGGAGAAATCGGGCGTCATAATAAAGAACGAGAGCCGATATGAAATTGCGCGTCGTGAGGCAAGCGATAAGCAAAATATTCGCAGAGCTACGCCTAGGCGCTGCACGCACGCAATACGTGGATGAGGAAAGAGCGAGCGAGAGAGCGCACTTGACCCGAAATTGCGTAGCCTCTTGCCGTCCTTCTTCCTCGCGCTCGCTTATATACTCCGAAATGCCGTGCTGGAAGGGAGCGTGCGATGCGTCACTTCCACTCTCTTTCTTTCTCCCTCTCTCTCCATTTCGTGTATATAGAGAGACGACGGAGAAGATGCTTCCCCGGGAGTCGACTCCCGAGCGTCGGATTAAAAATAGAGGCTAGGTCTACGTGTGCCGAGGCAGCCTGGGGATATACGAGAAAAAGCGAGAGGGAGAGAGAGAGAGCACACGGAATGGCTCTTTGTACACGACGGCGCAGCACAATGCGCTGCTGCTGCTGCTGCCGCGAGGAAGAGAAAGAAAGGAGAGAGAGAGAGAAGGAAAGATCGAGAGAGACAACAACTAATACTCACCGAAGGTTGTTGCTGCTGCTGTGGTGTAGCAGAGCGCAATATGTCAGCTGACTTGACGTGTGGCTGATCGCGATCCCGCGGCAGTATCCCACATAATTGTTCAGCGGGTCGAATGCCACGTAAGGTCCCGTACCTCCGCCGTCGTCGTCCTCGTGATTCTGCTCTTGGCGAAGCTCGCCGTTGTCACTTTATAGATATTCTCCTCTTCCCTTTCGTTACGATGCTCAATAGACACCGCACCCGGAGCTAGTCGTCGTCGCGCAACACACAATATACCTATTATCGAGGTAGGTATAGGTAGATATATAGTGGAGTCACACTCGCGAGCAAGAGAGAGAGAGAGCTGCTGTCCGTCCGTCCGCTAGCACACACACACACGAAAACAACGGGTCTGCAGAGAGAGAGAGAGAGACTGTCGCGATGCTCTCCCGAGCCGCGAGAGGGGATGACTACTGACTCTTTCCTATAGAGACAGGCCGAATCCAGTCCCTCGTCTTCTCCACCGTCTATCAGCTATCTATCTATCTATCTGTCCGTGTCTCTCTTTCTAATGCGTGTGATGTGCAAGCAAGGGGAGAGAGAGAGAGAGAAAAACAACAAAACGCGATGCGTGCAACGTGCGATGATATCTTCTCTCGCTTCGATTTGCGACTGTATATGATCCGATACGACGATAAGGCCGAAGGCGGAAGTTATAGGCAGCAGTACAGTGCGTATATAGCTGCTGCTGCTGCTGCTGGCGACAATCAAAGACGTGGACGAAGACCGATATACTCAAGCTTCTCTCCTACTGCTGCTGCTGCACACTGCCGAGCTCACGGCCCCGATGACGACTACTGCTCAGCCGTGCGCCTGATGTCCGAGGAGGAGAGAGCGCAGTTACCCCCACTCGTCTATCCCCTCCAAGCAGAGCCCCTATTATACTTTATGCGCTATCATATCCATAGATACTCGGCCAGCTCTGGCTTGCCAATTATTCTTTTGATGATTTCGAACTCGAACCGAGACTCTACCATTTTTACAATGCTTTTCCCTTGGTTTTCGGCTTTTAATCGAGGCTGCCTGATCGGTTGATCGGATAACGAGAGCTGATATTTATTTTGTGATTTAATAAGAGTAGTAGATTTCACTCGAGCACTCGACTCCTCCGCTGCTTGCTTGCGGGAATTATGTCCAGGTAGCGCTGGTGTAGGCCCGATCGGCAACGTCGTCGCGGCTTCAACTTGGCATTTGCGATTTGTTGCCAAAGGCGAGGTGCTGTGCATCTATAACTGGGCTTCTTTTCCTTCTTTAAATACAATCGTTACATTAGAATCTCATCGACATTGCGTCAATCTTTCGAAGAAATCAGTAAAACTCCCAACTGCTGGAAAGTATTTCCGATCCGAGCTCGGAATACCGAGGGTTTATCAGAGGTGAAGGTTATGTTTTCAGCAGCTGTATTTTAAATTTCAATAGCGAGAAGGGTACGTGTTTTTTTATGACATTACGTTTAGTTAACGTCAAAGTTAAATTGTATGTATGCCGTTTCAGGGAGAATATATTCATAAAGAAACATGGCAACGTCAAGACCCAAGCGTGCCAATGCTGGCAATAAAATGACAAAGCTCCTCAACGAGGAGGAGGAAGATGAATTCTACAAGACTACCTATGGAGGTTTTGAAGAGGCAGAACAGGACAATGATTACAAGTTAGTTTTATTTCATTGCAATCAATTGTTTACGAATTACATTTACTGATGTCTGATTTGCTCGCAGGGAAGAGGTTGAAGCTGAGGATGAAGTGGACTCCGATTTCAGTATAGATGAGAATGATGAGCCAGTATCAGATCATGAACCTGAGGAGAAAAGGAGGAAGAAGGGAGTTTTCACAAAAGCTTACAAGGAACCAGCCAAGCCCTCTACGTCAAAGCCAAAAGAAACAGCAGCACCTAAAAGAAAGAGGCCCAGGATACAAAAAATAGAAAGGTTATTCATTGACACAGAAAGAAAGTCCATTCGCCGCTCCACAGCTGCAAAGTCAGCTGCAACACTGAAAAGATTAAGGGAAAGGACCGAGGATCAGAGAAAGAAAGTTAAAATAGTCAAGTATGATGACTACAAGCCCACACAGGAAGAGTTACTGGAAGAGGCACTATTGACTGAAGAAATTAATTTAAAATCTCTGGAGAAATACCAGAGGCTAGAGAACGAGAAAAAGAATACCAGAACAGTACGCAAAACAAATGTAGGTCCCATGATAAGATATCAATCTTTGTCTATGCCAGTTATGGTCTTATCAAATTCTCACAAAGAAAAAGAAAGCAAATCGCAAACTGATACCGATGAGAGCAAAGCAGATGATTCTGAATCTAAATATACTGAGACCAATGAGAATAGGTATGCAGTTTAATTTGATAAATTTTAATTTAAACAAGTCATTTAATTTCCTTTCTGTTTTGTAAACAGTCGAGAAGAGAAGAAAGAATCAAGTATAACGGAAGAGGAAAAGAACTTTGATTGCATAGGGACAAATGGACATTACGAGAGAACTTTTGTTACATTTGAAAACGTACAGCAATCTATTGATATATTTAAAAAGAAGAAAGATCCTATTAGGCCAGCTTTAACACCTCTCTGTGCAATCACAAGGTAACAAAGCATCCAAATTTAATGAAATAATTATTGTATTACTAATTAACAGCTTAACTTTGATCTAGCAGATTACCAGCTAAATATCGCGACCCTATGACCCAGCTACCTTACAGAAATGTACAAACATTTCGTTTACTGCGGGATGCTTATTATCAACAGCTAGACGCTCAGTCGGATAATAGCGACTCCATAAGTCCGGAATTAGCACGATGGTTGGAATGGAGACAGAAGAACAATCAGAACTCCCAGAGGAGCACTGTGCGGCTTGAACCAGCGTCAGCTTCTTCCGCATCTTAATTCACTTAGTTACGAAAGTAAATAAATTCATTGTTGTAATATACCATCGCTTAAGGATCATGAACTTAGATAGAAAAAAAAATTAAATTATAAATAAATATCATGTTACGTGTACAGTACGATGTCCGCCACAATGGTGGCCAACTAGATTCAAGGAGGTTCTATAGGTAAAATCAGAGTTGAATATAAAGATTTTTTACAATAGCATTTTTCGTGAAAAATTTAACTATTAAAGTAGATACAGGGTGGTATATACCGATATAAGGAATGGAAAATTATCACAAATTGCAAAGTTGCGTCTAATTCTTTAACGTCAATTTTACCGATAAAGCCTCCTTAAAGTATTTCTACTTTTGTAATAATGCGCACATGAGAGTGCTTGGAAAATAAAAAGGAGTAATTACAGTATTAAAAGAAACAAACTTGAATAATTCTTCTACTTCTACATTGATATTAGTCTCTATAAATTAATTTTCGTTAATCTTTTATTTCCATCAGTGTATAAGATCAACGAAATAAAATTACTTATATGAACAGATTCGTTAAAAAAAAGATTATTAAATAATATAGCGATTAACAATAAAAGGTTAGAGAATTACGCATAACGTAGTGTTTTCGTAACGGTGAGTTTAATTCATCCCAGTGGCATTTTTCTTGTCTAAAGCATTACGATAAGTACTTACTTAAATTTTTTTTTCGTTAATCTCTCGTGTGGGTGCACAAAAGCGTTAGGACATCTCAATTTATACAATGCTTTCTTTCTCGTTTTCAAGTTTTTGCCCTTCTAGTGTAATAATTTTTTTTGTTACTGCTTTATTTTAAGTTTGCCTACTTGATTTCGCTCGAATAAAATATGCAGATAGTGCGCGCACGTGTAGACATGCGACACGCGTGTGTACTGTTACGCGAGTAGAAAGGACATTTGTTTTTTAGACAGCAAGTACTCAAAATAACGTTATATCGTCCTCGTGTCATCGTTGTCGTCGTCTTCATCAATTTTCTGGGTCTCATCACGCAGTTCAAGGCAATTAATAAGAGCTACACTCTAGCATTCACTTTTTTCTTCTCTGTTTTACTTATTCTTCGTTTTTTCATATTACTCATAAATACTTCGCAATTGCTCTAAAAATCGATAAAGCCTCTCGTAAAAAATAATGCAATTTTAAAGCACGTAAGACTTGGGGATGGCCATTGCATTTGAGATAACATTGAGGTCATACCCCGTTTTATTTATCATCGTTATTACTTTTAATAAATCTTGAAATTTCAATTCTTTTCCTTAGTCCCTCACAATCTATTATCATGATTCGAACAAATCGCATATTAACGTGTGTCGTCTGTTAGAAAGAATCGCACGGAATTGACGTTGTTCTTTCTTACAAAAAACTTTTCCAAGAGCCAACCTTCAACGCATCAAGTAAAAAAAATATTTAAAATTTCTTGCTAAAAAGTTAACGTGTTTCATAAGCCCGCCGAGTAAAAAACTGAGTAAAGACCTCGTGACGCTTAGTTATTAATTGTAGTTTTTTTTTTTCGTTATCTTTTATTATTAGGAAGTATAATTATTAACGTAATCTTATATTTCGGCCACTCATAATGTATCACAAATGAAAATGAAATTACTTTCAAAATTTACAGAAACGCGAACTTGTTTTTGCCCATTTTTTGCATAACAATCACGTGAGAGCGAGACGATAATCAACTTGGGTGGAGGTCTGAGGATGATATCTACCTGGCTGCTGTTAACTGTTCCCATTATTATAATTTCTTAATTCTCTCACGGCAGAGTACTAAAAACACATTATATCCCCTCTGATTTTCTCGACTCATCCACTAACATAGATTCAGATGTGCACGGCTTGGCGGCCAGCAGCCACGTGTTTTAATTTTTCCTGATTTTCGTCATAAATATATTACACATTACAAATTGTTATATATTCATGATCACATTATGCGTTGAGAAGTAGAATTATTATATGTATTACAAAGAAGCGGTAATACAACATTTAATTATCAATAACATAATATATGTATATCTGTCTGCCCTCGCATTCATTTTTTTTTCCATTTTCTTACATACTCATATCGTGTTTGTGACGCGTGTGATTCCACGTGTGTAATTATCGCATATATCCGCTTCACATACGCATAGAAGGCGAATGCTTTGTGTACATTTTATTACGTATGCGTACATGAGCGAAGGATTTAAAAGGACAGAGAAAGAGTTGAAGAGAGCGGCGGAGAAATGATAGATTGAGTAAACAAGGCGAACTTCGTATTTCTTGGTTGGGGCCGGGTTCAATATAGAGAAGGACAAGGTGCATGGGCCTTTTTTGTTGTTCAGCGCGTGTACGTGTGTCCGATTTTCATTTTTACTTTTTCTCTTGTATTTGTTTGTGTATATACTTTTTGTCCATCTCTGTTTGTATTATTTGTTTCGCAATGACGTTTATAATCTGGGTGCAATGTTGTGTTGACGTGTTTGTGTTGTCTGCATGCTTTCGATCACTTGCTATTACGCCATCGTGCAATATATCTGGGGAGAGCCGCACAGTTGTCCGGTAGTACGATATTTAGGCGAACCAAGATTTGCGTTTCGCACGCGTGTGTTACTGTGATATTTCTCTCTGTCTTTCTGTGTGGATAATCTGCGGTATCCTCTCGCTTTGGTGGGGGCTGACAATAACCCTTCTCTAGCATACGAGATTATAGGCCCGTACACATAGTCTTGGCTCTCGTGCGCTTACGCACCTGCTACATCTACCAACGGCCGCCACTCCTCTCGTCCCTCTCTCTGTGTCACTCTCTCTGCATCTAAAATGTCAGGTCATCCAGTGTTAAAAAAATTATCATTTGCAGGAAAGTCAAGAGGTTCAGAATGCAGGATAAGAAAGCTGTATCATGTTGATCTCAAAGAAAACTAAATGTTTGTAGTAACGATAATGTGTTATGCTTTTATTTTGTTTTTTTTCTTTTATGTTTTTTAAAATAATTTACTCTTTGGAATTAAAATGCAAAATTACAAAATAAAAAACTCACTCATAAAGTAAATCATTCGATAAACAAACACCACGTCACTGGCAGCACTGTTTACGCATTCCTTCGGAACTCATTGTTGGCTTAACATCAATTGGTTCTACATTTTGTGGTCGAATCGTGTCTCCTTCAGGAGGATCTCTTATTTGTTTCTGCGAAACGATTCTGTATATCTCTGCAACAAGTCGGAAAAAAATGAGTAAAAAGACTGGCATACATAAAGAAAAATGAGTATCTTGTTAATGATGTACCTGTTAAAATATTTTGAAATGCTGTTTCAACATTGGTTGAATCCAAAGCTGATGTCTCTATAAAGGAAAGACCATTATTCTCAGCAAAGGTTTTAGCCTCATCTGTGGGCACAGCTCGTAGATGCCTCAAGTCTGATTTGTTGCCAACCAGCATAATAACGATATTCTGATCAGCATGGTCACGCAGTTCTCTCAACCATCTCTCTACATTTTCGTATGTCAAATGTTTCGCAATATCATAAACCAGTAATGCTCCTACAGCACCTCGATAGTACCTGCATTGTCAAAAAATAACACATTAGATGAAATTCAAGCTGAAAGGTGAGAGATGCAATAAATGTTAAATTTAACTTACGCAGATGTGATAGCACGATAACGTTCTTGTCCAGCGGTGTCCCATATTTGAGCTTTGATCGTTTTGCCATCTACTTGTATACTTCTTGTTGCGAATTCTACGCCAATAGTGGACTTGGACTCGAGGTTGAATTCATTTCTTGTGAATCGTGACAAAAGATTACTCTTTCCTACTCCAGAATCCCCAATGAGGACCACTGCAAGGAAAAACATAACAAAACTAACTAAATTTCATGTATTTTCAGAAGTTTTTGGGTAGCAACTCATGGCAGACTCTGTAAAGATTATATCACACTGATGATATCATAGCTCCGATTGTCTTGAAATTGAATATTCAAATTAGTCAATTACCGATCATCAATGAAATTGTCAAACTGACACTGAACATCAATCTGTCAAGTAGCAATGGATTTCAAGATCAACCAAGGCATGTCATCAATTTCGTTTCGAAATACCCAATATATGGATCAAAAGCAGTGAGTTAAGAAATCGAATAATGTAAACTAATTTTAGTGTATAAGAAAGACAGAGAGCTCACTCCGTGTTACTCGCTATCAACAAAGAGATTGCGTGCAACTCGTGTTTCCTTTTATTTTTCCCTGCCTCTCTTGCTCAGCAGCCTACTGAATCATCCCATCCAGTGTATCAACAACAAAGGAATCAGAAAATTGCTCAACAGCCAAGACTGTAAACAAGGCTGCTGCTGCTGCTCCGATTTGCCTACGACAATTTCGGAGCACTGCTCCCCAGAAGTCATCGTCGGCTAATGCTTGCCCTAAAAAAGTCAAGCACATCCCAGCCACGAATCTCCCGCAATGACATCATCCACCTCCTCTCTCATCAACAGTCGGAGGCGTTCTCACGCTCTCTCTTCATATCAGGGGGGGCCGTGTATACGCCGCCCGCTACCAGCAGATGCGTAAACGGAGTATACATAGGTGACTGCTCGCGAGGAAGCTCGCGGAAGAAGCGGAGCCGCGCATCGAGTCGGAATATTAATTAAGCGTCGTCATCGCGGAGCAAGCGAGAGAGAGAGGGACCGGACGTTGACAAGACTGCGTGTGTGTGACGTGCCTTCTCCTCGCGCTCTCTCTCTCTCTTTCTCGCTTCTCTATATGCTATACGAAGAGGGAACTGGGCTCTGTCTTTCTCTCTCTATCTCTGGCTCGCGCCTCAATGTCAAACGATTCCCGAGCGCTCGGGATTTTCGCGATATTTGCGAGAGACTCCACTTGGTCTTGGCTATATAAAAGTCTGTCCTTCTCTCGCTCTCTCCTTCAAGCACCGCCGTCTTCGATATATTCGCGAAAATATTCCGATCGATTGGGCTACAACACACATCGTCTCGGCCGTGAGGAAGAGGGCGAGACAGAACAGCGGAGAGCAAAGAGGCGTATATATGATGTATATATGGACATAGAATAGCTACACGGCGGGGCAGACGAGAGAAAGAAGAAAAGCAGCAGCGCCAGGAAAGACACGTAATGCGCGCGCGAGTAGCAACGATGGGAAGGAAGAGCGAGCGATGACGACGACGACGATGACGATGATAGGTACCCACCTTTGAAGAGATAGTCGTACTCGTCGTCCCGAGTGCCCATTTCAGCTTGTCAGATGCGCCGACGAGTTGCCTCTGTTGTACACAACTCTTCTCTTCTTCTTGGACGGACGGTGCACCGATCTCTCGACTCGCGAACAACCTCTTCGTCTATCTCTCTCTCTTTCTCTCTCCCCTCGCGCTGTACAACACACACCAAGTTGGCAGCAGCAGCAGCAGCAGCAGCACAGTTCTCTCACTCACACACACATACGTATACAACAAGCTTCTCCCGTCTCTCTCTGTATTTATATACAAAAAGCGGCAAGAGCGAGAGAGACAGCGCACGGTACACGGCAGGGTTGTCGTCGACGACGACGACGACGACGTCTACACTCCGAACTGCAGAGGCTACGTAGACGTGGAGAGTAAGGCTGTTGCTCCGCGATACGGAGCTGCTAGACCGAGCACGAAATCCAATTGCCAAGGGGAGGACGCTGCCGCTGCTTATACACTCGGCCGAATTGTATTTTCCTTTCTTTCTTTCAATTTAACTGTACAATATGGCCTCCTTTCTACACGCCCCTCCAACAATATCTAACCGCGACGCATGCGTTCGTCAATGCTCCACTTGCGCCTGCGCGAGTACCATGTTATCTGCGAATAATTCGCGATGCCAACGCTGGTGTCGCCAATCTACCTCTGGCGCGAAATTTGCTTCAGCCATGCAGCAGCTGATACGCTCAGCTGGTCTGCTGGACACGAACCTGTGCTCGAAAATTTCCCGATTGCAATTTAGCGCCTGACTGTTGTAAGTGCCTGTACCCGCGATTTCTGCTCGGTATAAGAGGAATTTTCCTATTTCGTGACGGTGTATGGCAAACACGACTCGTGTCAATAATTATTTAATTAGAATCATCTAATATACTTCTCTTATACACTTATCTATTTTGTACGAGGAGTAAGTCTAGATAAGCAGCTATTTTTTCACATTCGCGCGAGCGAACTTGAACTTTGCGCACGGAGGAGGTCGAGAGTCTGCCGTCGCGCCGATTTTCCGGGAGCTGCATCAGTGCAGATATTGGTCGCTACTCATGCGACGCCACCATTTTGAGCTGCTCCGAATCGCGCAGCTATACTACCTACTTGCACAGCGCGCATCGTTATTTCGGAGCAGCGGACACGCGGTGCGGATGTAGCACCTATATAGAGCAGAAGAATTCGATCGGACAATTCACACAGATATGAGGTGGTGACGTGCTCTTGTCGACTGACAGGTGAGTTCTCTCGAGCTTGTGTGTTGTGTTGTCTTATTTTCGGGGTAATGCCCTTTAAATGCACTTTTCTCATCCGATTAAGTGGCACACGCGTTCCAACTCGCATCGTCTCTCCTCGTGTCGCGTTTCGGAACTCTTTCTGCTAAAAAGTAATCGACTTCGTGCTTTTTTTCCATGTGCATATCCGAATTCTATTTCGGCTTTTAGTCTACTCGGTTTTGGGAATTCTGTAGGTGATGGCGTATGCAGTTTTTGCGGAGTCAGGGGATGTAGTTTTTGGGGGTTAGTTCTCAGAGGACCAAGCTTTCGCTCGTCGTGATATAAATAAACTATTTTTTTCGCTCTACTGCGCATTTGCCACAAGTAAAACGTGCCGAGCTTGTAATCTCGTTATTCAAAGAAAAGTTGAATTTTTTTTTCTTGACGCGTGTGCAAGTGCAGCAATGTCACGTTGTTTTTTTTTCGGCGTGAGGTGCTCTTTGTTTGAAAACAAATACCGTTAGGGGTCAGATAAGCACAAAAAATGTAGGTGATAAGGGATTTTTTACGAGCAGTAGTCAATTCGTTTTTACTTATCTATTTCTATAGTTTTTATACTTAAAGTAGCTTGGGTCAGATATTATCAGTGATTGATGCTCATGTCTTATTTGAACTAAGATCGTTTGCAAACAATTCTGTACAATATGTCTGGATATAATTTGAACTAATTTCACCATATTGTTATTTGTTGCAGGACTATATAGTACCTTAGATCCTAACTTTCAGTATTTATTAAAGAGAACAGAATTTATGTTTGAATTTACATGTCTGGCATGGGATGAGTACTTAAATACTGCCGTTATCTTCACTTGTACAAGTGAGTTTGCAAAAAAAATATTTTTATACCACTATCTTAAACGTGTATACACGTCACTAATACAAACTTTTAATTATTATCAGAATTGCAAGTGAAGAAGAAAGAATTTCTACTATCAAGTTGATATTGGTGAGCTCTATAAAACTCTCCTTTAAAACAGACAGTAGAAGTTGAATTGAAAGTACTTACATTACAATTATGGCAGCAAAGGTCCAGCACTATGACCCTCCAAGTTCTGCAAGCTCTGAGAGTGATGACTGTGATCATTGCCTAGAGGATCGAGAAATATTCTTCTCTGACGAACTATCAGAGGAATATCGCAGAGACATGGGCACACCAACTCCAGCTCCACCCTCTCCAAGACCTCCATCCACAGGATCTCAAAAGTCACCTCACTCTCGCAGACAACGAACAACAAGCTGTTCACAATCTAATAAAAAGACTGCTGCAGAGTCAATACTTCAGAGTAAGACTAGGACTATTTACACAGCTGGAAGGCCACCCTGGTATAATTCTGCTGGACAACAGGTTGAACCTTTTGTAATTGGAATTTGTGGGGGTAGTGCATCCGGCAAGACTACTGTAGCTACTAAAATTATTGAATCTCTCGACGTACCATGGGTCACATTGCTCAGTATGGACTCCTTTTACAAAGTTTTGAATGAAAAGCAGCATGACATGGCAGCCCGTAACGAGTATAATTTTGACCACCCAGATGCCTTTGACTTTGAGTTGCTCAGAGTGACTTTGCAGCGTCTCAAAGAAGGAAGAAAAGTGGAAGTACCTATTTATAATTTTGTAACACATAGCAGAGAAACTAGAACCAAAATGATGTACGGTGCAAATGTTATTATATTTGAGGGTATATTGACTTTTTATAATGCAGAAGTGCTGAAAATGTGTGACATGAAAGTTTTTGTTGCCACCGATGCAGATGTAAGATTGGCTCGGAGACTTAGGAGGGACATATCGCAGAGAGGCAGAGATTTGGATGGAGTTTTGAAACAGTACAGTACAATGGTGAAACCTTCCTTCTATTATTACATTGCCCCTTCGATGGTGCATGCAGATATCATTGTGCCTCGTGGAGGTGACAATGAAGTAGCTATAGAATTAATCGTTCAGCATGTCCATACGCAACTGCAGTTAAGAGGCTTCAAACTGAGAGAAAAGTTGGCCCATTCATACATTGGCCAGCCACTTCCCAACTCATTGTACTTACTTCCAGACACCCCACAAATCAAGGGCTTACATACTTTCATACGTAACAAAAACACACACAGAGATGAATTTATATTCTATTCAAAACGCCTAATACGTCTGGTGATAGAATATGCTCTATCCTTGCTACCGTTTAAAGAGATCACGGTCGAGACCCCACAGGGGGTTCAATACAACGGCAAAAGAAGCGCGTCTGATAAAATTTGCGGCGTCTCGATCTTGAGAGCCGGTGAGACAATGGAGCAGGCCGTAAGAGACGTTTGCAAGGACATAAGAATCGGCAAAATTTTGATCCAGACGAATCTGCAGACTGGAGAGCCGGAATTGTATTATCTGCGTCTGCCCAAAGACATTAAAGACTATAGAGTAATTTTGATGGACGCTACTGTGGCGACGGGTGCCGCAGCAATGATGGCAATAAGGGTGCTCCTCGATCACGACGTTGCTCAGGACAACATAATGCTGGTTTCCCTGCTTATGGCTGAATCGGGAGTGCACTCGATAGCTTATGCCTTTCCCGAAGTAAAAATAGTGACTTCTGCACTCGATCCGGAAATAAATGAAAAGTTCTATGTACTGCCAGGCATCGGTAACTTTGGCGATAGATACTTTGGAACTGAGCCATCGTCAACAACTGCTGATTAGGTTTTTTTTTTCGAATATACAGTTATAGTTTTTTAAGATCTGCCAGTTGATCGAGTGGTGCAAATATATTTAAGAATTATACCTACTATAAATATTGATTTATAAGAGATATAATAACTGTGATCGTTTCAATTTGAATGATTTATTCAAGATTGTTGTAAATAAATTTGAAAATATAAGAAAGTCAAAACGCTTACTGTTGAGTCATTTTTTAATCTTTAACACTTTATTATGTCCATTGATCATTAAAATTACTAGCATTATTTCACATAAGAATATACGAAGGATGGTAAATATACGCGTCGTATTTTTATTTTTGAAATCTGTATATCGTTTTGCCTGTGCTACAAAAAAAAAGGTAAAAATACTTTAAAATTTGATGAAAAATAAAATGAATCCTCATTGAAGAAGGAAAATCAACAACATATGTGTATATAAGTAATAGAATAAATTGTCATTGTATGCCATCAAAGAGACAAAGAAATAATTTTACTTTATATATTATACATAGGATATAGGAGCATAAGTAAAAAACACATTTGTCGTTACCCACGAGCTGCACACATGCGTGCACATGTGTGAACCTGATGATGACGATGTTCATATATGTAGGCACTTATCATCATCGCGCAATAAAGAGCAACTGCGTCAAGTTTCTGCGATAAACGCTACTCGAGAGGACAACTTGCTTATTATGTTCAATTTGTCAACTGTTAGCTGTTACTTGGTTGATAATTTTTCCGTTTTGAGCACAAATCGTGAATGTTTCACTGTTAAAAATAATTGGGTTTAGATTCATATGACTTACCCACATGAATATCCATGTTGATTCACACTGATTCCATGTTATTGAATATCTGCATTAAATCCATACATGGATTTTCTGCATGATGATTGACGACCTATGCGCAGATATCCACGTTGAATCGAAAGTTTATACGTAAAGTTATTGTATGATATTGCATTAGGTGACTATTATTTTACAAAAACAATTGCATAATAGATAAAAATAGTTCGTTAATGAACAATAAATCAAAGTATAATATCAGTGGATCATCAGCGCTTCGTATTATTCCTACCATTTTTCCAGTCAACTTACAGGCAATATGCCGCTGATACGAATTATCGTGAACTTCATTAAGTTTTAGGGCTATACATATACAGAGCTTTCTGTAAATTTTAGATGTTGGTACAATAAACTGCAGTTCATTAGATGCGACCAACGAATCATTGATATTATAGCTACAAATCTTCCATGGTTTTGATGGTTAAATCAACATATATCTATTTAATTTTAATAATTCTTTTTATAAATTGCTTTATATATATTATGATTTAAAATGCAAATAAAAAAATCAAATTGTTTATAAATAAATTTAATAATACTTACATCGATCAAAGAATTATTTTCAACAGTTTCTCTCGCGATCATAATTTCAAGTAAAAGAGCGTATATATACCTGTAATATGTTAAATATGTGAATTAAGAGTTGATAATAAAACTCGAAATAAAAATGTAAGAACAAAGTATTATGATACGTAAAATTCGTCCAAAAAAATCTGTAATATATACAAAATGTCTTCACATCCGGGCGAGTTATGGCAGAATCACCCAATAGGTATATATTCTAGATGGTATATTTAAATTACGTTTTCTAACAGTTTTTGTTTTTTACAATTTTTCGCGAATGCAAGTTCTACTCTAGAGTTGTATGCACTTAGACTATCGACGATGAAATGCGTATGTTTGCCTTTTGCTATAAATGGTTATATAAATAACAAATGAAAAAATATATTGATTCGACTAAATATGTAAGAATAGCTGAATTACCAAAGAGAAATCTATATACCTTGAATAGACACACACATTTACATTATAAATGATTTTGAAGTCACTTTTATACCTATTATTGTATATTATGAAAACTGCTTCCGCTCTCGAATTCACTTTTTTTTCTCTATACACCACAATTTGTTGTGCTTACGTAACACGGATATACAAAAGAGATAGTCGTATTTCTAAACTTTTGTTATGCAAATACATTTTTTTAAATAAAATGTCGGAAAGTAAAAAGCTAGAAATTTTTGAAAGTGAATACTATAGGACATATAAAAATTCAGTACGAATCATAGGATTGTGGCCGTATGGAAGTTTTTATCGAAAAATAATCATACGTTTTGTTATTATTATCCTGTTAGTAACTTTCATGATTCTGCAAGTAAGCATTCTCTAAGTCGAAGAAAAACAAGTTTTTAACTAATGTTTTTAAATTGTTATACACGACTCTTTAGTTACGTCTGTATATAGCTATTTTATCTTATTATTCTTCTCATGTTGTGAAAAAAATAACATGTATAAAAAGTTATCGATAAATAAAATTGGTTTCTTTGTTTGCAATGTAATACACGGCACGTATAGAATTTATTATCTCGTACTAAGGGCGATAAGTAGATCTTTATTGCCCAATAGTGAAGTTTCCTGCTCGCAATAGCGTCATAGGTATATCGAAAAAATTTTTCCACGTTCGTGTACCAAAATACAAACCGGCCAGTAAACCCCTTTTTCAGTAAGATCGGAGATGAGTAGATTATTCATCTCTGGTAATATTAACAGGTATCCGTAGAAAAAGTTTGATAAACGATACGGTGTGAACAGTTGGTTTTTCTTGTTTTAAATGGTTCAAGAAACTGAAAAAGTGTGGTCTGGTAGGTGTGCCCTCAAGAAAAAAATTTTCAACTTCTAGACCCTAAGTTGCTTCCAATCGGTCGTGGATTTTCACACATTAAAAAAAAAAAAAAAAAAAAAAAAAAAAAAGAAAAAAAAATCAAAATTCCGTCATTTATATGAGAGCTGATGCTCTTAAAGGTATTCTAAAAAAATTCAGTCCATTTCACCCGTGAGTTGTCCTGGAATTGTCTGGACAGTGCTAACATAATATTACGGTACTTAAATGTAAAACTTTTCAATTGAATCGAAGCAATACATATAATTTTAAAAATAATTCTTCTTTCAGGATGTTTTCTCCCCTTAACTTATAAATCCTTCATTTCGGACATTTCATGACATGTCATAATTATTTTTATCCATGTCAGATATATATGTGTATTTGTATTTATATCCTGTACAAAATAAACAACAAACTTTTTCTTTTAGAAACCAAAATATTAATATTATTAAATAATACACTACAATAATTTTAATTAAGATAATGCAAATTTGATTGATATTCTTTTCTAGAGTATACGTCTTTACGAAGAATTAGGTCATGATATAGACGTTGTTTTAGAGCTTGTTGGTTCTATTGCATACTTCACTGGTTGTATTCTTAAATATCTTACAACAATAAAGGCCCAATCAGATGTAAGTCTTTTTTACACTTCTGAGAAAAACTAATTTTACCTTATATTCCTATATCAAACGCGCTTTTGTTACAGCTTCAATTTTTATACGAACAAATTCAGAGTCACTGGGAAATAATTACAAACAAAAAAGAACGACAAATATTAGAACAGTCAGCAACCGAAAGTCAGTTTTTAAGCAAATTGTATATGGGTAAATAATGATATTTATTGCATACAAAGAGTTTTTGAAAGTAAAGGAAAAACGAAAAAATATTCTAGGAATTTTAGTACGAAATTCAAAACATATTTACTATAGGGAAAACAAACTTTTTCTACGTTCCTTTAGTTTTATTATTGTATTTTATGAAAAATATTATTTGACCAGGTTTACAAGAAATTAATTTTTAATAATTTGAATAGGTGCAGCTTATAGTGCTTTACTAGTATACACTATCTCACCTATAGTAGTACCAATTATTTTGGACATCGTAATACCTCTTAATGAATCTCGTAAAAACACATTTCCTTATTTTATTGAATACTTCATTGATACTGAGACATATTTTTATCAGTTAATGGTACATGGAACGATTTGCTTTACTGTTTCTGTAATGGTTTATATTAGCATTGACACCATGTATGCTTCGTGCTCTCAACATCTATGCGGTCTTTTTGATATTGTTGAGTAAGTTATTGAACACTACTTACATATGCGCGAATATGGTATTAAATAAATAGCACTTTTAGTAAATTTTTAAAAGAATTTTATGCATTATTATCATACAAAAAATATATGATTTATAGGTATCGGCTAAAAGAAGCGATGAAAACTAATAACAATGTAGCATATCATGAACTCAATCAAAACGAGACACTCATACATAAATTACTTAAAGAAGCTATTACTTTACATCAAGATTCTATAGAGTTAAGTAAAATTTGTTAAATAACTCATGTTCCCATTATAATAATAATAAAAATATAATATGAGAAATGGTTTGGAAGCAAATGAGTTAGATGCAAAAAACAGACGTTTTTGCGCCTAACTATAATTAAATGCTTTACCCCATAGTATATATACTTATTGATATTGAATGTATATGAAATATTCGTAAAAACTTCAACTGAAAATCATACAAGAGAATTTAAATGTCATTCTTTTATAGGTTTGCTTTGTTGATTGAAAATACATATGCTCTTTGCTACCTACTGGTGTTGGGATTAAACTTAGTTGCTATTGTAATTGTCGCAGTTGATGTAAGTATTATGGTATACATAATGCTTGCAAATATGACGAAAAAAATTCTCTGCCTTTCTGGTCTACTTTTTAATATTAAAACATTCCTATTTGTATTCTTATAAGCGTTTTAATTTTAGAAAACAATATTTTTATGTTATATGTATAAAAGTATAACTTTTATGTATGACAGCAATTTTAATGGATATATGATTTTTACACATTACAGATAGTTATAAATCTAGATGACATGAATCAAATCATTAGATTGTCTATATTATATGTTGCCTTTTCTTTCCACCTGCTTTTCAACAGTGTTCCGGGGCAAAAAATACATGATAAAAGTGTCAACGTCATGAACTCAGCGTACGTATATGTAATAATATATGTAATATACTTGTTAACTAAAATACATCTTCAAAAACAACCTTTTATGTTCCTAATTTATGTTTCAATTTTTTCCGTTTAAATCCTGTATGTTAGATATTTAAAAAATAGCATCATTATAAAATTGGCACTGATGATGTCTCAAAGCAAAAGTTTTAGTCCCTCTCGTATAAAGTCCTACTGGAAACATATTTTTAGTTGAAATTATGTTTTTATTTGAAATTACGTTTTCACTGTTGAAATCGTTTACGTGGATCTAAGCTTTGGTTTTTACGTATACGTTATTTTTATGATGTATTTCATTTGACCATAAGAAATTTTAATTTTAAAGCCCATATTTCTGTAGGTATTTTTCTGAATGGTATTATTTGCCTATAAATGCAAGAAAGTTAATTCAATTAATTATACACAGAAGCTTAAATCCTTGTCAGTTTACAGCTGGAGGTTTATTTGTACTGGATATTGAAAATTTCGGATCTGTAAGTATAGAACACAATTTTTTAAATATTCTAATTCTTTAATTCGTGCCTCTTTATTTCATGGTATTATTATGTTTTAAGATAATGAAATCTTCAATGTCCTACATAACTGTTTTATCGTCAATAAGATAGACTGAAATAATTGAAAGAATTGTTGTATGGTTTTGGAACGTTTTAAATTTAGGAGAATGCTTTTTACACCTGTTAAACAATATTTAGTCTGTTATGTAATAAATTAAATCTTATATATAAGTATTGTAAAAATAATAATTAATAACCTTTATAGCGCAACTTACAATTAATAAGTTGCTAATTATATTTGTCTTATTCAGAGGTTTGAGGTCAATGTTGAATCAATGCTGATGATTTCAATACATTGATTTCAGTCTGGCGTTGATTCCATATATACTGATTTAATGCTAAATCCATGTTGAAGCAACGTTGATCTTATATTGCTTTCAGTATTGAAGAACCAGTCGGAACTATACCAGATCGAAACCACGTTTTGTCCTAATACGTATTAGGCAATAAAAAGTTGGAAACGTTTTTTTATTTACGTGTGAATAAGACTCTTTTAAGATAATTGAAATTGATTCGCCAGTTTGTTATTAAGAAAAAAAATAAATAAAGCCAGCCTCAAACATCGCGTCTGAATAGTAAAAATCACAACCAGTTCCGAATTTAACAGTTATTTTAAAAAGCCTACTAATTCATCAAAAATAAAATAAAAAAATATACGTTTCTCAATATAATAGTATATATTGTATACCAAGGGCCTAAAGTGGGCTTTTTCCCGATAGAAGCCGAAAACGACGAGAGTCGTATTTTTTTTCAGTTAAAAATAGAACTTTTTGTAACACATGAGAGTGATTTTTGTGTGTTTTTTTTTAACTTTATTAAGCGGGACTAAAATCGTTGTCAGACCGACGGCCAAAACATTTTTCAAAATTTTCAGGACAATTATTATAATAATGTTAAAATATGTTTAAACTATTTAACTCTTATGAAAAAAGTATTCAGAGATTCCTGCAGAGAAATCGGCAGAGTTCGCTACAGAGTTTTCTGTATAGAGATCTCAGCATGCATATTTGTAGCGAATTATGCTTCATAAAATAATCTCTGTATAGAGATCTCTATATGAATATGTTTGCAAACTTGATGATAAAAGAATTAAATACGTATGTACAACAATAACATACTAAAAAATTTAGTATTATAGAATAATATTAACTTTAAAAAGCAGCAAGTAAATTGCTTGTATTTTATTCTATTCGTGAACTGGCGAAGAGGGTAACGTATTTCCAAGAAATAATATATACGAGCGTGACCAAAGAAATTGTATATATACTGATATAATATGTATGTATGTATACCTATGACTTTAGATTGAATATTACAAAATTGCTTCCATTGTGGACGAGTTTTTTCCCTTTTCTATACAATAAATTTTTATCTTTTGTCTACCTATGAATACGCTTTGGTGTTTTTTTTTTGTAAAATATAAAGACGCTACATATATAATATTCATCCGATAAAATTGATATCAAAAGATGTTTTTGTAAAAAGTAATGTCTTTAGAAATAAGGTAACCTTATTATTTTTTCATACATACATTAAAAAAAGTTTTTTCAAAGATTTAAGAAAAATTAAGCTCACTCACTCGGTATTTTAACATGTCGATCATTTTCCAAAATCAATCAAAACTGCAATACTTACTCCAAACAGGAACTCTCGCATCATCGATGCGTCTGCTCTAAAAGCTCACAATTCCAGTACCAGCCGCATATGTAATTCGAACGACAAAGTTTACGTTTAAAAGTTGTCAGCCTGTTCCAAGCCTATACTATTTTGATGCAGCACTGCAGCAGCAGCAACACAAGAATCATCCACATACACATCAGGGGGCCCGACGAGCCAATTCTCTCTCGTTGCGCGAGTGCTGCTGCAGCCGCTGCGTCTCGTCGCGCGGAGAGCTGCTGCTCCATCAGCTCCGCATGGGAAAAAAGCGTACCGTCGTGTCACCGCCGCCCGCAGCACCTGCCAGCACTTTTGGCCTCAAAAAGCCTGCTGCAGGCACGCCTCATTAGATACTTACTTATAATCTTAGAGAGGGAGAGAGACAGAAGTTGCTACGGTGCGAAACGCGCACTAGGAGGTTAGGAGCTCGAGGTCGAGACACGCGCGCGTGACAGAGATGGGCAATCAAGTGGCTCGCAATGGCAACGGAGCCGTCAAGAAGACCGGCAAGGCGCTCGCTGCTGCATCGCAGGATGCCAACAAGTCCCAAGCGACGTCTGGCACGAATAACCAGCAACAGCAGCAGGCTAACATGTCCAGGAGCTCGTCCGGTGCCGATATTCAGAACAACTCGCACACCCAGTTTCTGCCCATCGACAGGCTCGCCAAGGTATGTTTTTGTTTTTTTTTTCTGTCGCAGATAATACTGGCATTTTTCGGAATCGTAGTTGGCACTTTGTTTATACAACGCGAGTTTTGGTGTGCTGCGTGAGGCGTCAGAGTAAATGCTGTGGCCTGAATTTTCCTTGTTTCTTTTTTTTTTTTTTTTTTTGACAGTCATTTCCAAAGCGGTATTCTGTTTTGTCACACCTTGCATCTTATCAGTTCAGTAGTTTTTGCCACTCATTGGCATGGTGTTATCAAATTTTTGCTGTCTAAACAATGCTGGGGTAACATTGTAATCTGTATACATATACTTAAATTGCAATCTTTTTAAAGAACTTCTAGAACAATGAATGTATATTTAGATCAGTCTTATAGAGCTGCATTATCTTACACTGATATCCTTTGTTATTCTACCTGACATTTTATCAGTGCATTACTTCACAGTTTGGACAAAATAATATCCATCAAAATTTAAATGCGAAACCTCTTCTTTACAGATACTTACAGAAATTTCACAAAAAGAAGAAGCAGTTAATGGCATAACAAAGACCATTTTTCAAAAATATCTGTTTCCCCACTATCCTGAGGTGGCTGACAGGTTATTTGCGTACTTACATGCATCTTCAAAAGCTACAACAGCTCATTTGGGTCAATCAGCATTTAAACAGCAGGCTGAAAAATTTCTCGCTATAATGAATGACCAGACAGTGCTGGAGAACTATGTCAAAATGTTTGCTGATAATAAGGATGGCAATGAAATTACTCCTAATGGCCTAAGAGAGTTACTTATGGTTTCCTACCGACTGGCAATGACTGGAAACAGTGGTGGTGGTGCGTGTATGCAGTTGTTTAATACAGTATCTGCTGTTGTTACTGCTTGTGTTAGTATAACTGTATTTTAAATTATTCTAGACCAGAAAGATAAGCTGTGAATATAAAACTTAATTTCCTGTTTTGAATTTCAGTTTCATGGCAAAGATACTTTATCAGTCAGTTTTGTCAGTAACTGGCTTTGGCAAAATTGCCCCCGCATTGTGCATGGAATGCACAGATATGTTATACATATACTTACCACTGCTTATCGCAGTGGTAAAAGTTTAATGTCCAGTGAACAATCTGGACCTCACATGGTACCATCAACTCCCATACTAGATCAGCCAGTCAATGCTGATTTTTCTGAGACACTTCTACCTATCAGTCATGTGTGGCTTCTAGCAACTACCTTACCTAGTTGTTATACAAAGGTAAACTTTGCAATTTTATGATTATTTTATGATTTATTATTTAGTTTTTTTTTCACCCCTTTATACCAAAATGTCTTATTTACAAGAAGTTGATCATTAGTAGTGTATATTTAACCAAATTAACATAATAGTCACTAATAATCAACAATTATGAACTAATTCGCATCAACCTTATAAGTAGTGTTAACTAAGTTACAAAATATGTAGCATAAAAATAATCCAGCCGATAAGAAAATGACTCATAGCTTGTTTAAAAATGCTTACAAACAATCCGTGTAAAGTGCAGGGAGCTGCTAAGCTGGTCGTCTATAAGGGCCATTTGTATCTAGATACTTAACTGCCTGGTGACAAGGAGTCATTTGGATTTTTTGGGTTTGTTGTAAAAAATTTAATTGCATGCCACACTTGCCCCACATCAAACTCTTTTAAACTAACAATAAATAAATTTTTACTTGCAACACAAACTGCCAAACATTCTTGCCAGGTGATTAATCTATGAAATGAAAGAAGCATGAGAAGTATGCAGTGCTTTGACAAATATGTATCGGAATTTGTTTATGAAAACAACATAACTATTACTCGAAAGAAAGATATTCGAAAAATAAAAATACAAAAAAACTTGATAGAAACACAAGACAAAAAAAGAAACAAAAAATACGACACTCAATTCATAAGCGGTTTCTCAAAGGAACAAGTCACATGACCTCATCTTTTTTTCTCTATCCTCAAGTTGTATTGTTTTTATTCAGATTGAAGAGGAGCCTCATCAGGATGGTATGCAGGCCCTAATCACAAAGATGTCCGGTGTAGTCTGCCCGCGTCACTGGACTTTGCTCTACAACACCAACCAGCATGGCGCTGGTTCAAACAGATTTCTACACCACGTGCTCGGCTATAAGGGTCCGACTCTGCTTTTCATCCGCGGGGTTAGCAATACGGATGACCGTCGCCAATACCCGACCTATTGCGTTTGTTCAGCGGTCGAGTGGCGCGAGTCGCATCTTTATTGGGGCAACGAAGATTCCATGGTCATTGAATTGTTGCCTAATTATAAGGTGGTGGAAAAGGGTACGAAGTTGTTATACTTAAACACGAGTATCAGAGGATATCCGCAGGGCCTGAGAGCTGGAGCAGACCCCAGAAATCCGTGTGTCATTGTGGATCAGGCCTTTAATGAGGTCACGTTTGCTGGGGTGCCTTATCAGCTGGCCAGCCTCGAAGTCTGGGGATGCGGTGATGCTAAATCTAGGTAAGTTGTAAGGAGACATTTTATACTCTGATAGAGAAAGTAGAAAGCTTGATTAATTGGACTTAACGATTTGTAGAGAAAAACAGTTGGAGATAAAGAAGTGGCAGGTGAAAGAGGCAGAAAAGCAGAGAGTCGTGAAGCTGAGCACTGCCGAGTGGCTGGATCATCCGGACCGTTACCTGTTAGAGCTGGCGGGAAGACCTTCTTACAATACTACTAGTAGCTAAAACGAATTGAAAATTTTGTTGGAATATCTGTAAATATGTATATAATTATTGAACATTAACGACCGAACCGCGTCAAAAATGTTTTAACACGAAATTAATTCATCAGATTCTTATACACACCTTGATTTTACCACACTCCCGCCGCAAGATTTTGTTTGTATTATCGATAAAAGTTTTAAAATTGTTAACTCGACGATGTTGAAATACGTCGATACGATTAAAATTAATGTAAAGAACTATAATGCTCAAATGTTAGATGCCTTTCCCGCCAAGTATAAATACAAAAATAACAGTTTTTCATAAAACGTCTATTCATGTGATATTAGTACAATAATATTATCCATGTGACTTAACGACGTGCTACAAAGATATATTTAGTAATTAGGATAGATGACTGATTACAGTGCTATGCCATTATCTTGTTAAAAATAAAGTAGAATGCGTCTCCACATCCTGTTTATTTTTATCAAAAAATATTTGCTGAATATCTTTGAATAAATAAAACTGAATATTCTATTATTACTAATGAATGAGTAATAAAACGAGTTTATGACCTCGGTGAATTCACGTTTTTTTTATCATTACTCGATCCTTAACGAATTTACAATTTTGTTATGTGCTACTGGCAATAGCAAATTTTTACTGAAATTTTAATAAAATAATCAAAAAACAATATTTTTATAAAGGTACTTACCTATTTAGCATTTTATTTTAATGCAAAAATTTATTGAAAAATGTTGTGGTTTTGCTTTTAGATAAATTTCAAATCAATGAATTACTTATTTTAGCAATAAGCAAACTCGAAAATTTGTCTCTGAACCAATGTAAAAGTGAACATTAAAAAGACTCGTTTGTATCATATTCACTTGTTGAATAACTTATTGAGTGATGGTGGAAAAGAATAATATTATGCGCATCATTAATAAATATCAAAAACAATTCATAATTCAACACATTTTATTGTGATTATATGTAATTATTTTTTTATATTTTCATATATGTAAGAATTAAGATATTTATTGTTTGTGCAAAATATACAGATATTAAATTATCATTTCACATACGTAATATATATAATTATACAATAACTTTTCACGTATTTACTTGCTAAGTCAAATATTATGCCTAAGTATCTTTTTAGAAAGTGCGCGTATTTTTCTCTCATTTTTTCATCAGTTATAAAAACTATAATTGCTCCGCTTAAATTTTCATTAATCACAAATATTTAGATTCTCAGTTTTTAGAATCGTTACTTAATGGAATCACGAGACATGTAAAATAATTAAAGAAAAAATGATTACAATTTATAACACAGACACTGATGTCTTTAAAAATAAAAAGGATGCCCACCCAAAAGAACAAGTAGGCGAAACGTGGGATCCCGCTTTGTCGTAAAAATTTTAAATATGAAATATTTGTACACAAATATGGAATTGTATTTAATATTATTTTATGCTTATTTTATACAAAACGATGATACTAAGAGGGTTGATCAAGTTTGCTGCCTTGTATTCCGGTCCTCTGTAATCGACTTTCGATTTGTCTTTAATGTCACGTTTATATAATAATTTTACTTTCTTACAAACACATGTGCATGATATAACAAAGTTTATACAGCCTAAAATTTCAGATAAAAAATCAAGGCCTTTCACTTTTTGCTTTTTATGGTTTTTCTTAAGCACTTAAAAAATAATAATCGTAATCTTACTTTTTTCCGAGTTAACGTAAATAGTCTTCAAAAACTTAAGAGCGACGCGCAACTCTATTACTCTTTTCAAATATAAAATATAATGTATACATTCAGTACCACCATACACAAATAGTAAAAGAATCTTTGTATAAAATTTCAGTTTAATGAACAATTAATATTAACAAGTCAGCGTAACGATGTGCTACTAATGTTATGTAATATAAACAAGGTGATGCTGTGTTTCTTTGATACTTAAATTTACTCTTATCTGGTACAAACAATAAAGAACTTTATTTTTACACTCCCATTGTATTACTTTTCAAAGGTAAAAACGCTCACTTATCGTATAAACGAAAGAGAAAATGAATGCAACAGGGATCGTTACTAGTTAATCATAAAAAATCTATATATATATAATAAGCACATCATTAAATCGCTAAGCGACAAATAGCACAGAAAGCGTCTCTTTAGATCATCTTCACATCTCGGAAGTTGCACAAAATACTCTTGTTCGCTTTTGTACCTTGCACCGAGTTAAATCAATAATCACAATGCGAAAATCTACATATAAATCTCTTTCGAAAAATATTATTACACTAATCATATGATGTCGAGACGGCGATCCCTTCTGCCTATTTATTTACAGTGTATAAAATCGTATCACGTTCACATGACTCGGCTGCTCGATTACTTAATCGACAAAGAAGAAAATAGATCTAAATTATCGATGCGGCTACAGGGCATCGATTTATAAAAAGCACAATTATGTCCGTCAACACACAAGGTCGTCCTCATAGACACTACAGCTATCACTGACGTATACCTCGTTTGTACAGTAAAATACAACAGTTACTCCTGCCGGGTCTGATCGGTTTTGTTGGACTGCTGATCGGTCTGGAGGCGATCGATGCAGTAGCGATTGTAGGGTCGGTACGGTGTGCGTCCGAGCTCGTTATCGGCGATTACGCGCGTCCGATGGGGCACGAGGTTCTCGTAACGGCCCATCAGCCAGTCTTGGCAAAGCCGATGCTGCGCGTCGACCACGTGCTTGTTCACCCACTTGAAGTGCCACTGCTGGAACTTGGCACTCATGCTCTTGGTTACTTCTGAATGACTCTGCAAATGCGAGAAGTTGTATTTTAGATTCAAACAGATTATCGATAAAGGTTGTGATAGAAGGTCTTAAGCGCACATACCTGCTTGGCTCGGGTAAAACATCCCTTCTTGTATAGACAGCTCTCTCGGTTGACGATGTAAACTGCTTTGAAATTGTTTAAATCGAAGGTACATTGCATCTCGTCTGACGCGACGATGTCCAAACCATCGGTTGCCTCAGCTCCAGCGTCGAAATGCGGCTTCTTGCTCTCAGAGCTAAAATTGAAAATCCGTTATTACCAATTGCTCTCTCCATGTGCGAAATTGATTGATCGATAAGAAAGTCATGCGTGTAATTGTTTGTACTTACTCTCGGATCTTGTCGGAATTGACGGCATCGGGAGAGAATGCCCTCATCTTGCGGGCTGCTTGCTTGCGGTATTGTCGTACGTTGCGGTAAAGATAAACTCGCTTGCGACCTGCCATTACCTTTCCTAAAGAGCTCCAGCCGTTTCCATCAATCTACAACAGTTATCAGTGTTCTTCATCATTCAGTGCTTTCTTATATTATGACAGATGGGACAATGAAGCCTGCTCTTATTGATTTTATACAAGTACTTATTATGTGATTCTGACTTTTTTTCTTCATAATTAATTAATATGCGGTGAGTGATTTTCAACAAAAAAAAAAATAGATTGTAAATATTTCATCGACGACTTCGTTGTATAGAATAATAAACTGTTCGCAGATTTCGCGTGTACCGCATCTAGCATAATAAATTGTATATAATTTATTATGCTAGACGTAACTATAAATATAACAAACTAGTTGCACAAATCAAGACGATATTGATGATTAACGAACTACTTAAGGTAAAATCAATAAATACAACTATAGATAAAATGTTCTCGTAGTCATCTCGTCGTCAGTAGCACACACCGTTAAATCGTATTGTTTATCGTTCTTTTTTCCTCATCTTCGGGTAGTCGCAGATGCGGTTGTCCCCTGCTTACATCGACTTGTACTTATGATCGCATTAGCATGACATGATCTTCGTCTCATTTTCCGCAACGCACACCATACACACGTTTTTACAGATTTTCTCTTCGTCTCTCGTTTCTTTCCTATAATGAATGCGTGATTAGAGGTTCTGATGAGACATTTTTAAAAAACTGTCGACTTTTCTGTCTGGAAGTGTAAGAGCATCATTAAAATTCAATAACAAGTGAATTTTATTGCCACCTGTGGACGCAATTATTGCCTTATTGATGTTGGAGAGCAATGAGGCAAGAATTGTGTATTTGCAAACGACTTGTGCGAACGTCACTTTCTATTGAATCAAACTGAACGATTGAAAGGTGCTTGAAAAAGGAAAAATAAAGTTAGGCCTTTGAACTGTTGAAGTAGTTCAAGTTTATTGATTCTTCATAATGACACTGAAAACTTATCTTTAAATTTTTAAAAAAGCGCAAATTTTGCATTTGTAATATAGTAATATAAATAAAGAAATCACTAATGAAACAAAAATAATTAAGCATTGATTCAATTTTAAATAAATATAGATTCGTGACAAGAAATGATAAAGAAAATCGAATTTTGATCCGAACACTTTCAAGCTATAGTAACAGTTATTTAAAATGCTTACAATAGGCTAAAGCGAAAATGATAAGTAAGTATACGTGTGAATGCAAAAGAAATGCGCCAGAGTTGAAAGAGGCAACACAATAACAATCATAACCATATTTAAAAAAAAATAATAAAGAAAAACCAGGCACGTCCCCATCTTGAAACGATTCCGAATTGTAAAAAAGTATATTCCGTGAAAAATAGCAACAAATCTCGTTTTAAATTCTTCAATGCAAGACAAAAGCGCGCATTCCGAGCAGCAAGTAGGAAACAAAATAATAGAGTCAAGGTTATAAAAAAGGAGAAAAATCGATAAAAAATAAAGGGCGAACAATAATAGTCATTCAATAAATCGACGAAATATTGATAATAGTAAGTAATAAGTATAAAAGAAATATATAACAGTGATGTATATAAAATATAAAAAAAAGAAACCAACAAAGAATTTTGTTTAATGTTCTTTTACGAATAAATTTATAGTGGTACAAAAATGATGTTAGACAATAATGTTTAAAAGCATCGTTCATGTATTTCAATATCTCTCTTCTATACAATATTGTTGCCATTTATATCATTATATGCATTATTCACTTCATATACAAGTTAAAGATACAAAATATATTTATATTCATTATATATATAGATCTATCTAATATATGGGGGTCAAGATTAAAATTCATCGCGTTTCTGAACGAGGGGAGCGGGCGGGCCGTGAGTGTTTCTCTCTCTCTCTCTTTCTCATAGTGTGCCTTATTTTCTTTTTTGCAGAACTTTGTCGACGGGGGGAAGATGCGGGCATGGAATCTCGTAACATTTACAAAAATTGAACGTGGTTTTTTCGTCTTTTTTTTTGAACTTGTGCAAACGGACAAACGTTTTCTCTATTATCGTCGTTCCTGTTCTCGATATCTCTTTCATTACGTATATTACAAATCTTTTCTGCGTCTGCCTCCCTCTGATGCGTCCCGGTTTTCAGGGCTCTTCCTAACTCGAAGGCTATACCGCTCGCTGCCCCAGGAAGAACCCTGAGAACGCACGACATTTCGCGAAAGCACACTTTTCCAAATGAACTCTCGTTTCTTTTATGCGTATTTATATATTTATAATAAATCTCTAATGCGAGTTTCTCACTATGTACACATGCTTAGTTAACTGTCTTTTCTCTTTTCTCTCGATTCGTAGGTAGCGTTGCTTTACATTCAATTTTGTGTTAAATTTTCTCTTTCGCCCCCTTATTTCGTGCGACTTTTGCAGCGGTCGTTGACTTTTTGATTTTCAAACTCGCGATTCTCAACTCGAGTCTCCTTTTGTCGATCTCTTTAGCTTGTTTTATCATTCTACTATTTAGTTTCACTCGAAGTGGTAAAAGTGATGGAAAACGTGACGCCAACTTCATCATGTATAGAATTTGTGATTACCGTTCATTTTGTCAAGTTTTCCATCGGTTTCACCGCCGAGTGGCATTAAGGGGTAGCATTCAACACGATGATAATAGGGGAAGAACTCGGAATTTTTGTCAATAAAAAATGCGAAATAGTAAGACTTTTGAAAACCACTGTAAAAACTGGCGCAGTACATATATAGCACGGAAAAGTGAGACGAAGACCTCTTGACTTTTCAAATTACGTAATTTTACTGGACGTTCTAGTTTCACTTCGTTTTCGATAAATCGTTAATTATCCTTATATGAAATTTTCCTTAAACCGAATACGCGAGTGCATTATCATCATAATCATCATCGAGTGTAAGTATAATATGTACAAATTTGAAAGTCGAAAAAACGAGCTGTCGAGTGCAAAAGTCAAATTGTCTTAAGTCTGTGTCCGTCTTCTGTGGGTTTTGTTCTTTCTGCTCAATCGACGAAAGTCAATCCGAGACTGCTGATACAGCGAGAGCTTAATCTTTCCTTTTGTCGTATTCTTTCTTTACAAGTATATATCTTAACACGACTATTAAATATCGTGTGCTACCGTCGCCTCACTTCTCTTTGTTCCTAGACTCTAGTACGTATAAAAAATTCTATTTAACTATTTACAACTGCTAATCTATGGAATATTTACAAAATATTTCGAAGATAAAGTGGATTGATTTACAACTAGTCAATTTTCCGCATATATATATAATATATTCGAGACTTGTCTTATATACATATGCACTGGTTTTTCGGTGCGATTCCCTCAACATTTCGTTTAACTACTTGACTTCCGCGATACTTTAACATGCTTGGACGCGCGCGCGAGGTCGAATAAAGTAGCAAGGCCTATATTATGAGCATCTCGGTATCCGAAACGCTATATGATTTATTATCATCTTTTTTTTGAAAAATAATATCGACTCGTATTTGGTGAAGGCATTCAATGACTTTTATCGATCGTGAGTATCGTCAAATGCTTAGGGAATCGCAACGAGGAATTAAATTGCGCATGACATGCGCTCGCTGCCAATTGCGCGCTCGCCGCGAGCCAATCTCATCGGTGCAGCGAATGCCGTGAATGCACGAATTGCAATTGTTTTCTTGTAATTTATTATTACTTTAATATTTCTTTCTTTTATACTATGTATAGAAAATCTGTCTAATCTCATTCATTATTCGTACTCTCAACATTATTCGAGCTTTATAATTATGCAACAGCGTCATCGGTTCATCCATTCAAACTTTGCTTTCGAAGCTAAGATTTTGGATAGTTTTCGTTATCGGGATTCAGTATCTAAAGTCCACGAATATAATTAATTCAATGTTTGTTAAGTAAAAAATCGCGATATCTTATAAGATTCTTTTAGAATTCATAAGTTAATAATAATAATAATAATAATAATAATAATAATAATTTGCCATAAGTCGAATTAAAATCAACGTACTGATATAATAAATAGGTATCACGGTTCTTAACAGTATCATTGTAACAGTTATTAAATTAAAACATTAAAAAAAGAAGAGATTATAACATAAATGAAATTTGGATCATAATTCGTGGTCTAGCATTTAAAAAAAGCAATATAGCCTTACAGCGAATAGTTGCACCCAAGACCATGAAATGCAGATACTGCCAGTCAGAATCATTTCTTAATAAATAAATGGCCACGAGATAAAACTATTTATTAAAAAATATATATATTCGGGACGCGAATGTTGATTTTAGAAAATACTGCAAGTATAAAAATAGCACCAGGCTATACGATAATAAATATTATTATTTTTATACCTTTTAAAAACAAAAAATCGATCGAATTGAACCAAATTTTTTATAGACATTACTTTCACTGATAACAAAAAATAATCGCGATATCTATGTAAAAAAGCCAAGACTAAATCATAGATGAAAAACAAAAATGATATATTGATTGATACACATTTTGTTTTTATCAATATGTTTTGTCACTCTAAAGATGGATAAACTCATACGATTATTGCTACCAATGGACAAAAATTTATGCTCACTAGCCCATTGTCATTGTTCTTCTGAAGATACACGAAATTCTGCGAAGCTATAGAATAATAGAAAATGAACTTAAATCAATCCCTTTGTTTATATCGCCAGAAGACATTGTTTCATCTAGACGATTATTATAAATTTCTGACACAGTCTCGGGCGGAAACTGCCTATCGATGAAGCGAACAGCCGCCGACGAGAAAATCACAAGTTTGTGTACCGCGAGAGTACATGTATGTAATAAAACCACGAGAGCGCAATCTACAACGTTGGCAATCATTGAAAGGGATGTGGGTCCTATACCTTCTTGTTAATGTCAGTGTTCTTGCGCTTTCTGCCCCTCCCCCCCCTTGCCGCCTGGTCGCTACTCACAGGATGATTGGCTGGTGGCTCATTGTCTGACGAGGTTGGGACGTCCTTCGGACTTGTTTGCCCGGTCGCAGACGACGAGAATCTCTCGACGTAAGACGACCACTTCTCTGTCGTTGTGACCGACTCCCTGTCGCGATCTCTACTACTGCCCTCGACAGTCTCCTCACCCTCAGTGTCCAACAACTCTATCGTCATTCTACAATTTTTCTTATACTGAAACGACAAACATTTCATCTTTGTTAAATTTGTGTAATCTTAATATAAAATTTAAATAAATTATTAATTTTATTTGCCAACATTAATAATAATGAAAACTTACAATGTAGATCTTGAAGCAGTTCTCTTCGGCCAATGCCTTCTCAGCTTTTCTCTGGTACGCCGTTTCGCTGGCGACTCTTAAATAAGCTGTCGAGCACAGACCACCTGCTCCGCAATTTTCTTTTAGCTGTCTTTGCTCTCGTTGGAACAGATCCATGCATAGTTGACACACTGCATCCGATACTAAATGTTGAAGCTAAAAAATAATTGATTGAATTAGTTTTGATCGATAGTTAAGTAATTTTAAATAGTTTATCAATACGTGTGTTATTTATTTTACCTGTCTCACTGCACTCGACACGATTTTATCCAGAGTGAAAGAAATATACGCATGAATCCCAAACATTTCTCGAAGCGTATCCTCGTAAGAATTGGAATCCATATTGCCGTCCAACACGTTTTTAACCATATCGAGAAAGGCTGGATAGTAATCTTCTATTTCAATGTCACCTACTCAAATAAAATAAAATACTTAATATACTTTCTACAAAACAACTTTAAATTAATAACAAAATTCGCGAATTAAATGTAGGTCGCCTACCTTTGGGTTTTAACCTCAAAGCTACCGCTGTGCTTTCCTTCCGCTGCTGTTTGTACCGAGATTCTTCTTCCGCAAGAGCCATCGCCCTGTCAAACATCTTCGTTAATCTTTCGCAAAGAATTTGGTGCAGCCTCATGAAGAGGTACCAGCTGTTGCTTCCCATGAATAGTGTGTATGCTTCCTCTGGATCAGTCGAAAGGGCATGAGCCGGAGGCTTAACATCAGGATCAGGTTTCACTGTAATGGAAGACGGAGCGGGCGAGGGCGATGGCTTATTCCTGTTGCTCCCCTGCAGACCTCCGCCGATTGGAGGAGTTGTTGTCGTTCCGGTTTGCGTGCTGTTGCCACACGATGCCGGGTTTATTTCATCCTTCTCGTCTGGTTTTTAAATACAAATGTCTTTATTAATACTAATTATTTGTGGTAAATTTTTCTTATTTCTATAAACGACATATACTTACTGTCTTCATCTTGCTCATCATCGCTAAGTTCTTGTCGAGTGTGGAAGAATAGATCAGGAATGAAGTGCTTAAGAAGTGTCTTGATTCGCTGCTTGTCCTCTTTGTTAATAGCCGTTTGCCGCTTGACGTGGTGTATCAGGAGGTTGGCAGCATCATCCAAAACAGACTTATCTTTGTAAGGTAAGATCAGGTGCGGACCAGTGGTATTTTGATTCTCTATATTCTCTTCTGACTGTTCGTGCCTCTCGTCATATAAAACTTCAATTTCATTGAACAGACTCTTTGATCTGAGTACCTTGGTGTCATTCTGCTTGAAATTGATGCCCTGGTGGTCCAATGACTTGAGATAATACTTTTCGTTCTGCTCCCTCCAAATCTTGTTGAAACCCTTCTGAGCTTCCCGCCACTCCTCTTCCTTGCTTTTCAGTCTCCGTAGAACGACCGGCACCGCGACCATGGGATTCTTCTTAAGTCCGTCAATAATGTCCGTTGCTTTCTCGCCGTATATCCTCTTCAAAGCGCGTTGATGAATTGTCGGCGAGCATCCACCCAAGCAGTCGTCCAATTTGAACTTTTGCAGCTCTTCCTGCGACATCCGACTCATTTTCTTATGCACACCCTCGAGCACCCTGATTGTCGCCGCGTTTGTCTCTATCACGCCATCCAATTCAAATCGTTCGTCTTCACAGCGATAGATAAACTCCTCAAATTGAGTTTTCCTTTTATTTGAAACATAAATAGTTAAATTATACTTTTATTACACTAAAACAAGTTAGCTTGCATACTATCGTAACGATAGACTTACCTGGATGTGACAAACGTACTGTCTTCCGACCAAGTGGGGAACGAGACCCACGTGTCATTGAGCACCTCTTTGCAGAGTTGCGTTCGGCCGGTACACTTGGGCTGGACGTAGGACTTCGGCAAAGCGCAGTAGGAGGCGCCAAGTCTCTTGCAAGCTGAGTAGTCGATCTCCATTGCGAGGTCGCCTTGCGGCCTATCTTGCTGGCTTCTAACTACGTTGTTGGGTAGCGCTTCGATTCCAACATTACTGACAACGGCATTTCCTACTGCACCGCCACTACTAACGCCACCACTGCCCTGATTAGTGCCGCAGGTGGCCTGCGTCGACATAACTGCAGCCTCGGGCGTGTGACCTAGGAAGTCCTTAAACCACCGCAGCAATTCAGGAAAACGACCCAGGAACGGCGTCGCCAATTGCACTAGTTCAGTCTTAGATATGATCTCGTTGTTGAACAAGACCAGGCAACGTAGAAAGTTATCGTACACCTCCGATGACCTAAGCGCCTTGCGCACCTGATTTTTTTCAAAATATAATGACACGAAAATTAGATACAAGTGGTTGTTAAAGCATGAAAAAAAAAAAAAATAAAAATAAAAAAAACCCTCATCATTCACATACTACCTTATCGAAGAATGCGTAGTCAGCCAGTGATCCATGCTTTCCGGCCTCAGCAATTGAAATGTCTCTGCCAGAGGTGACTTTGTGCTTTTTGGGTGGTGGTGGACCATGAGGCGTATGGGAATTTCCCGTTGATATAGACGTAGGGAACGATGGGCTCCTCTTGAGCTGCCCCTGACTATGCCCGAACTTTTGCCCGGCATTGCCTACCTCTCTGATGCCTGGCCTATCTCTTTCACGCTCTCTATCACTGCCTCCACCTCCACCACCACCAGCTCGGCTAACACCTCCACCGCTGTCACGGTCTAGATTACCTGGACCTCCAGCTCCACCCGGACCAGTTCCCGCGCCTCCACCAGGTACCTGGGAGTCGCGGTGGTCACGAGGTATAGCTGAAGAGTTGTTGTAAGTTGTTTTAAGGCTCATCGGTTTCTTGACGATTGCCGCGTGGTCATTGACTGCTCCCACCTTGTTGCTCTGAAACATAGCAGACTGGTACCCATCAGAGTTAGAGACAGTTTGTAGGACAGCCAATCTATATAAAGTAAAACTACTGCTGGTGCACAGAAAGAGATTTCACAAGACACAATTGAAAAGCTAAACAAAACTTCAAGAACGAAGATATGCGTACTAAATATATGATGGATAAATAACCCAACAGGAATGATGGTTGTATGGTCAGTGGTCTATAGGGGTTACTGTCAGACGACTGCTACTGCGAATCACGCATGACTTACGTCTTTTAAAAAACAAACGAATTTTGAAAATACTGGAATGGACAAATACAGTAACCGAAATTTATTAGAAATATTGCGCGACTCTACTGACTAAAAATATAATGAGAAATGTATCTACGAATAACAAAGAACACATAAACGACTAAATAATATATTGGAAAAAAAGCTTAAAACTACTCACCAGGGCGCTCTGCTGATTCGTAGCATCGGGCAAGAACTGGCCAAATTCCAGCAAAAGGTCTTCTTGATTTTCGAATAGCTTGGCGACCTGACTGTATACTTCAGCTTCTGTGAGCTGCTTTCCACTGCTGGCACCACTACCTCCGGTTCCGCTTCCACCCATGTGGCCCGATTCCTTAAGAGTCCGCTGCTCTTTCTGATACGTGTGTAGGATTTCGAGAAAACGCTTGTACTTATCCGGTTGACCTTGAAATCGGTTCTGCAAGACGTAAACGCAATGGTTAGGGACTCGTCTTGATTTAAATATCGTGGCTATGAATTGTGGAGACAAAAAATAAAATTAGTTTACCTTAATCTTATTGACATAATTGATTGCATGATTGAATTCAACTGGCTGATTCTGTTGAGTCTGTCCAGTGCTAGGAACCCCATCTTGTGCTTGGCTCAGAGCTTGACTCACCGCCTGAGCTTGAGCTGTAGTAACGTGGGAATTGTTATACGATTGAACTGGCGGCGACGCAGACCCATGAAGAGTAAGATTGTTATTCGAAATATTGTTTGCAATAGGGTGATGTATACTTCCAGATCTAGAAAGGAGGTAAAATTCACGAGTGTTAAATAGTTTACAAGAAAATTTCGATTAAAATTTGTAAACATTAAAATTACCCTTGCATAATTTGTACTGCTTGTGCCTTGGCAGGTTGAGTTGGAGGACTTGCTATGGGTGGAGACCCAACATTGACTGTACAATGGTGCTGAGAAAGGGTAGCCGTATGCGTTGCTGTTGGACTTGGCATACTGACTGAGACTTGGAAAGCATATCCCTGCTCATTGGCTTGTACTTCAATTTTGTATCCTGGTGGTAAAAAAGTGTTGAAACCAACAATAAGTTCGGGATGTCCCTTAAATAGATGGCTAACCCTTGTAATAACACCTGGAGTATCTATAGTTTGGGACTTGAATTCCTTCATAATATCAAGGAAGTCATTGTAAACCTGCAAGCAAAAAGATTACGCTCAAGACATTGTTCAAGATTACAAAACAGAAGCAGAACTCGACGTTTAAAGATACAAACCTGTGGCTGATCACTAAATTTGTACTTGACTTGATCGAGATAGGACAGAGCATCTTCTACTTTTAACCTCTGGAATTGCGAACTGCTGCTACCGCCACTCAAATTGGCAGCAGGAGGTGTAGGCGCCTGTACCATCTGCACACACAAATGCAGAAAATTAAAATTTACAATTGTCAAATGAGAATTTGAATAAGCATTTAAAAAGTTATTACGTTGTGTCTTATGGCAGAAGGTGTTTGCGTGTGTGGTTGTGCCTGTGAGCTTGGCACCGCAGTCTGTGGGCCCATGTTGTGGTTCCCCGTACCACCGATGCCAGTAGTATGCAAGGTAACACTGGAAGTTATGCTGCTTGCTGCACATGTTGAACTTGTAGATAAACCTCCAACTGTGGCACCTCCCTGCAACAGTTGACAGGGCATTTAGAACACTTGTAACATGCAAAGAGGTTAAAGGATGTGTTTAATGTAGAAACGCACCTTGACTGGGGATGGTGCTGCAGTCGGCACAACGATTGCACCAGGGTATTGCTGCTGGGTCTGCGAGAACTGTATGCTACCTGGCATCTCTTTGGAAGGGACAGATCTCACTGCTTGACCAGAAACCACTCCTATGCCTGGGCCGGCGTGGTATTCTATACCAGCACCTCCGCTGCCCACGACGGCTCCACCACCGCCCGTGTTTTTTAACGTTGCTGCAGCTGGCGGTGCTATTTCGTCCACCCCGCGAACACGTTTCATCTCAATTTACATTGGAAATGCTGAAACAGCAAAAGAAAACCAGTGTCATCACCATGTGTTTCCTATCCATCTCATATCCTGATGCTATCCACACACTTTGCTCACTCTCTCAGTCGCGCATTAAGGTTAAGCTAAGGTTACATCATTTACACACAGGCCCGAGAATCGCGAGTCTGTCTAGAGCCGCGGTACCTGCGCCGCACGGCTGAGCCAGCGGATGTTCTGCAGCGAATTCGCACCGGTGGGTGGCGGCCCCATGTCCTTCCGCATATCACACACGTGTCTTCCTCGGCAAGTCTCTCTCGCTTTACAACCCCCGGGTCATGAGAGCACATATACGCTACTACTCTAATACGTGTCGGCGGCGCGCAAGGTGTCGGGATCCAGCGCAAATCGGAGCACGCTCTCTTGGGCGCGCGATAACAAAAAAAGCGGCAGGGCAGCACTTTTATCGGCGAGTAGGTATATACACGATCCGTCGAAGCAGCAGCAGTACTGTTTATAGGTGTGGGTAGGGACGATCTGCGCGCGCGCGGTCACCCATATAGCCAGCGCGAATAAAAGCGCGCGCTCTCGCGGATCCGTCTATCCATCGTCCCTCTCTGTCTGTTCTATACAGCCATATCGCGCAACGCACTATACCACCGTATGGATATATATATACATATAGGCGACCGGTCGTTTTCTCAGTTCGTCCGTTCTCTTATAATGCGCGCGCGCTCGAGAGCGGACTTTTCGGAGCAGCACACACAAACCGCGCAGAGGCGAGTATACCTAGCCAGCGAGAGAAAAAAAAGTCGCGCGCTTGGGAACCAACGAAGGTCCGCGCTACTGCTGCTGTGCGCGAGCAGCAGACGAGAGAGTTGCGCAGTGTGGCCGCCTTGGTCGCGAATGTGTGTATGCATCAGCCAATAGGTGTGTAAGTATATAAGTGTATGAGAGAGTGCGATATCGAAAGCGACGGACGGCCACTGCTAATACTGCTGGCTTCTCTCGTCAGCTGAATTTTCCGAACTCGAGATAAGCAGGCGGAGCAGCACAGCTGTGTTCTAGGAAAAGTTGGATTTTCCGACGCATATGTGCGCGGAAAAGCCGACCGGCGCTTCTATTCGTCCGCACCTCTCCTCTCAACTCCCACCTCCCACGACACATCGCGGCCTGACTCACATACGCAGACTCTGCTCTGGCGGGTAGCAGCAGCGGCAGTTACGCAATGTTCCACGTAAATACATAACACCGCGGAGGATCCGCTCAGGACCCGGAGCAGCTTGACGTGTGTGAGCATATTATAGTAGTGCCGCATTTTTTTGCCTTCCCGATCGAACGAGAGAGAGAATTTCTCTGCGCGCGGTCCTTTCTCCGGAGAAAGGAGAGCTCGACCCTTTTAACCGCGGCACGCGGAGAACAACGGCGGCGGCGGCAGCCGCGGTGTACAGTGGAAGAGAGGAGGAGGAGGAGGAGGCGAAAAGGAGGAGAAGGAGAGAATCAGGGGGAGACACAAGGCTCGCGCTCTGCTGCTCACTGCTTATACTTATATATACACATACACACTTACACTTTTCACGCGGCTTCTTCCTCTCCGCCGCCGCCGCAGCCGCGACATCTCGTCGAGTACCGCCCAGGAATTTTCGAACTGCAAGCTGCTGCTGTAACCTTCTTTCTCTTTATAACCTTACTTTTCCACTCGGACGAATGAGAAGGAGAAGTGAGCTTCTCTTTTCACGCGCACCACGCATTTCCACGAGGGAAGCTTCATTTCTTCGACGCTCCGGTTTTCGCGCATCGCCGCGGGGACGCGAGGAAATAACGTGCTGCTGCTGCTGATACTGCTGGTGTACATGACGCGCGTGTGCGCGAGTCTCTCACACGGACACGGCTGTGCGGCGGCGGAGAAAAGTAGAGGGAGAGAGATAGCACAGACAGGCTGCTTGCGTACACCCTCTCTCTCTCTGTTCTCTCTCTACTGCTGCTGCTGCCTGGTCGTCGTCGTCGTCGATGCACGCGTCGCGTATGTCTACTCGCTCACACGTACGTACACCTATATGTATGTGTGCTTCTCTCTCCTCTTTCTGTCGAGGCAGCAGCAGCAGCAGCAGCAGCAACGACGATGTTGACGTACGTACGTATGTGCTGCTATCGAAGCTCCGACCGCCAAGAGGACGTGTATGGCGTTTCACGACAACGATGCCGAGAAAACGATGCACGAGGAGAACTGCTGGTCCAGGCCCAGCCACACGCACTTCCTTTCCTCGCGCCTACACTAAGCTACTCCTCGTTTCTTTTTTTTTCTCTCGCGCCCGCTCGCTCTCTCGCTACGTTTTCAAACACACACGCACGCACGTTCTCCTTTTGCCTGGCTGCCCGCGTTCGCGCTTCTCTCGCTCTGTGTATCGCGTATTATAGCTTGCTCACTTACCTTCTTGTGCTTGTTTCCGCTGTTGCTCAGCTAGTCTCTGTCTCTCTCTTCTCTGCTCTCGTGGACGACGTAGCTGGACGTAGACGTTTTCTCCCCCCCTTCTTGACGGCCCTTATTTATACTGCAGCTCGCGCAGAATGCGTTGGCGCGTTATTGTACACAAATACGAGTCTGAGTTCTCGGCGACGATGCTCACCCCGGGGAAAGCTTCCTCTCGGCCGAAGATACGCGAACGGTCAGCAGACAGCGACGCACACAAACGTACACACGCACACCAACACCTCACGGCACTGCGTGTGTTATGTTGTTTGCTCTCTCTCTTTCTCTCTCTCTCCGGATTTTTGGCCGCGCGCGCGTGAGGGAGAGAGCGGATTGCTGCCGAGTCTCCTGCTGGCTGCTGGCTTTTCTTCTGTCCGGCTGACTAATACTTATTCACGAGGACGAGGCTGCTAGGTCGCCGCTGGGCGAGGGTGACTCGACTGGCAGCAGCGGCATTTCGACGAAGACGAGGCGGCGGCGGCGGCGGCAGCTGACTCGCTCGAGGTCGGCAGCAGCAGCGTCTTCCACGGGAACGAAGAACCTGGTGGACGACTTACGACGTTGACGATCTTTCGCTGCTTCCAAGAGACTGACTGCACTGCTCCTCCTCGAGGATAAACTTGTGATACGGCGCAACAACGAGCACGACGACGAGCTGGCGGACGACGATAAAAAATCAAATGCAAAAGTCATACTTGCACTCGCGCGAGGGGTACAAGGCAAACTATTGGATTTTGTATGGCAAACAAGGAACTGACTGGCCGTGTAGCGGGATAAGCCCGTGGTGGGGGGTCGGCCAGGGACGTAGCCAGACGCCGGCTGCGCTGACTGAGGGCCCGAGCGATACCAGCGCCCCCCTTCCCCACCACACTTCCGAGCCCACCACCCGTCCGTCCGTCCGTCCGCCGCACCAGCAGCCGCGCGCGCAGTCTTCTCTCTCTCTCCTCTTCTTCCTTTTTTCCGCTCCGAGCTTCGGATAGAGCGAGAGAGAAAATGTGCAGTCTTCATAGCAGCTATTATTTATTTCCAACTCTTTTCGACGAGCAGACCCTAGCTAGGCACGTCTTTTATGTCCGGTGGAGCTTGCAGAAGACCATCGACAGGCTGTCTCGGTAAAAGGCGATGGCCGCTGATTTTAGATTTTCGAGTGTTTTGTAGAACGATAGATAGCTATATATACGTGATGCGCGCAACGCCAATGACGACGATCCGCATGCGAGAGAGGGAAAATAAATGAGCGAGTTTGTTTATCCGCACAGCAGACGCACATCTCTCGCACGCTTGAATTTTGCCGCTGCCGGCCGTTTCAGAATATTACGTTCGAATTTTTTTAAATTAAAAATTTTTTATAAAGCTTGCTCTACTTATTTTTTTTCTCACGAGTCTATGGAAAAGCTATTTGTGGTCTGGAATAAGTAAGTGATAAAATTTCTTTTCATTTTTTTTTTTTTTACAGAAACGTTAATCTCACTCTTACAAATAATAAGACTATAACTATGGCGACAAATTTTCATCTTTTACAAATTAAAAAGTAACTACAAGCTTTGACTTGTTATATCACAACGAAAAATCATAGATTTACATGGAAAAGACAGAGTATATGTAATGAAAAATTACAAAACGTATGCACATGATGTTCCTTTCTATTAGTAGTCTGATAATAGTTTTACAATAGTCTGATAGAGAGCTTATACAAAAACAACCACATAAAACAAAGATTCAAACTAAAAAAAGGCTATGATAAAGAGCGACAATGGAAAGTGGAGTAGTGAGTGGAGGATACTGTGTGTACGCAGGTTTGCAAAGTATAAAGCAATACTCAATATTTGGTTTTTCCAAGATTTTCATAAAAAATCTCATATTTATTATGCACTTTCATATTTTCGTCGTTTCATCTTTTATATACAGTATCGTCGAAGACCTTTTTAAGGTACTTGTATACCTATATAGGCGAAAAGAGATAAATAAACGTTGTAAGTATAGCATAGCGAAAATCAGTCTCTCGTGTGTACATACATATAGTTAAAGAACGTTTGACAGAGAACGATGATCGAACGGAAAAACGATAACACTAAACAAAATGTATGTAGCATATATTATATCGGAAATTCAGATGTATGGTATAACGTAATAGAGTAACGATAACAAACCGACTCCGTAACAGTCTTCTCCAGAGTCTCTCTCTCTTCACGTTGATCAACAATGGTCTTATCACACTGTATAAACAATGCAAAACTAAAACAAAAGAAGAAAAAAAACATTAACAACAAAATCCACTTCAGTACGCGAAATTGTCGACGAGATAGAAAAGTAAAAAAAATTGAATCTTCGAAATCGGAGCATCTCCCGACTTGCAGGAAGGCAGCAGAAAAATAGAATCCGCAGCAGCAGCACACAATGCATCAGCAGAGCGTGGTTCAACAATTTTCGGCGGCTGCCGCACGGTAAAAATAGTCACCGCCTCGCGCGTCGACCGAAAATGCTCTTCACGGTGTAGACTGCAATAAAAGCCGAGGGTTCCGTGCAAGACACTGTACGCGCCTGAGAACGGTGCCGACGAAGCCGCCAAGAGGCGCGCGCATGCTAGTCGACGGAATACCGAAGCGCTTCCCCGCGTTCGACATCTTCCCGCTCCCAACAGCTGTTCCGCGCGCCGAGCTAACTCCCCGCTCGCGTTATCTGGGTCACGGGAACTGCGCAAAAGCGCGACCTCGACGCGGCCCGCGCCTAACCCGGATCTCGACGACGCCCTCCAGGACTGCTCGTGTCACCCATCTTCAACAACACGACGATGATGAGCTGCTCTCGGCTCGCCGATGCCGAAGACAAAAGACGTGGACACGATATGGCCGCGCGACTTTCCGAGCTGATGTAAGGACGAGGACGTACAACATACGCGACACGAAACGACGACACGACAAGAGAGGAGCTGCTCGGTGCGCAGCCCATCTATCGAGGAGCGCGACTGGCCGGGCCGCGAGAGAGCTCGGCGCTGATTGGCGCGCGAGCGACACCCACCGGACTGGCCGAGCCCCGAGCCAAGCCAGACAAGGACGCACTTATGGCTGCCGTTGCTGCTGCTGCTACTGCTTATTCCTTATATATAACTACTGCCTTCTTGAGTACGACGCAGCTGCCGCCTGGACACAGAGGACGACGATTCCGTTGCTCCAGGGGAAGATCTGGCTGGACGACAGTCCTCTTGGCACTGGTATAGAGACACGCCCGAAACTCGGCTAAGCTGCGCGGCGACGGCGGTTCTACGCGCGAGAGAGAGCGAGTCGAAAGTCGTGTAAGGCGAGTCCAGACGCGTTCGATGCCGATTATGAGTCTGTCCGTGGCAAGAGCGAGCGCGCTGTTGCCGCTACGCGAGAATAAGGGGAGAGCGCAATTCGGAGCAGAGCGGCGTTGCCGGACCTAGTCGTCTGTCACGCTGGACTGGAGTAGACTGGCTTCTCCGTTCTGTGTTCTCTGTCCTTCTCGCGCCGATGATCGCTGGGGAGAGAGCGCGATTGCGTTGTCCTTTTTCTTTTGCAGGAACAAAACTATCCAGACCGTCACGTGGGTGAAATTCGATGGATTTTGTTGTCAATTTGTTGTTTTTTTGTTTCGAAGGACAAGCAAGTCCCTGTGTTGATGAATTCGGTGAAAGGGCGCTCCGAAAATTTCGGAGTATAAGTTCGAAGAGGGAAGGGCACGGGTTTTGGAGTCGCAGGTGGATTGCGAGAATGAATGGAAAAATAGAAGAGCGCTTTCGAGGCTTTACGTGCCGATGAATGAGTCGAATATAACAATGATATTTTTAATGAGTTTTTAGTGGAATAATACGTGGAGTAACAAGTTTTATTTTTAGCTGAAGAGCTTTTTGTTTTTTCGATTTGTTTTATTGCTTTTGAGACAATCTGTTCTGTGTACTCTTTTGCAATTGCGCATTCTTATGAAATTGATTACTTTACCAAAATTATTACGAATTAGAGGCCCAGAGATAGCACATTTTTTTATTATTTATTTTCAAGCTAATAAAACAATTTTTTTTGAATGTCAATATTCAAAAATTATCCTGCATGGGAGATTTCAAAATTAGTCTTGGAATAACTTAGTTTATTAAATCAAACCATTATTAAAATTATCCTAATATTAACTAAGCTATTGGAGCTTCTTATACATTTATTATGGCTTTAAATTAAAAAAATTAATAAATAAAAAAATACTCTACTCAGAAAATGCAATAAAATGTATCAGAAAAAGCTGATGTTAAAATTTAAATCATTTGGAGAGTATTCAGTTTCTATGAAAATTTAATTTAATTAAACAATAAAGAAATTATGAGTCATATTTTCATACATTACAATTGTAACAATAAGTTGGTTTATTATTAACACATCATTCTCACATTCTTCTCCTATTCAGTTTATGTAACATATCTAATCCAGCTACAGTTATCCACAAACACTTTGTATTTTATACAAAATAATGTAATGTATGCAAACGGAAGTAGCTTTTCTCTTATAATTTGAGATAACTAGAAGAATGACGAGAAGGCCAAGTTAAAACATCGTCATTGACTTCAACTCGACTAGTTTCTTCATAATAACAGTAAATGCACTAAGTCTGCATCACTTTCCTTACGAACCCTTCTGCAGCATCTGAGTAAATCGATTGGTGATCAATAGGGAAACATCAATAAATCTATTGACACAGTTAACAAGGCACGTCTCTGTCCTGCCATCCAGTTTACTGCCAGGCTTGTCGATACACTTGTCCCAACACAGGTCGCTAAATTCATGAATCTGCAAGTTAAAGAAAAACTTGATGTCATACATAATCTACAAGAAAGTATATTATCACTTGTTTCTTACATAATCAGAAACTTTTTTCATGAAATATTTTGCCACTAAAGGAAATAGTTTATCGATAGGAGGTTAGAATCTTCTCGATAGTTACCTGAGCATTGAATTGAGCCTTCTGCTTCTCAACCATGATAAATTCTTCTAATTCGCTGTTGCCAGCAGCTGCCTTGTGCTCGTTGTCGTAATTCGACGCGTTGCTAAATAAATCCGACATTTTTGACGAATTTTTCAAACTCTGCTGCAATCTCTGTAATTCATGCACAAGCGCCGATAAACACACGTGCGGCCTAAAGAGTCACTTGCATGTGTTGAATTGACTTCCGGTTTTGTTGGATAAATTTCTTATCGATCGAACAATGAATTTTACAAATGTAATAATCCAATTAGGAAAATGTTTACTAATTATTCGAAACGATATTTTCTGAAAATATATTTATATTATTTTTAAATTTATTTTTTATTCATTTTTTTCTCAAAGATGGAGCCACACTGTTTGACATTTTTCGCGACTTCCCTTCGTTCGCGCACATGTGTAGATGTGTATGATGCCAACTAACCTCACTAGTAAAATGCCGCTTGATTTTCAACATTTGAAAAATTAATAGTAAATCTATGTTTAACTGAACGTCGAAACAAAATGAAGGAGACTTATATTTCTAACTGCGAAAGAAATTTCGTCAACAAAGCTGTACTGACAGATACGGTAAGGAAATCATTGTTTTGTTTTGGTGCTACCAAGGAATATTGTGGTAGTAGATGTTGTCATTTCATACTGTTTACTTTTTTTTGTCATTCATTTAAAATAAAAATAATTAACTGAACTTGAACAAAGGAGTGCTTGTATACTTATTTATTAAATTTCACGCTGTTTCAAAATATTTCATAATGAAATGGATTAATTTTGTCTCTTCTGCTTAAAAACCTTTGATACATTACACAAAACGTTTACTAACTTTTATCTTATTCATAGCGATTAGATGGACGAACTCTATTGGAACCACGTCAATTGAAAATCAACTTTGGTACCAATTGGGGATGCTGCATAGTTTCTTTAGGACAAACCAGGTGAACATCAAGATATTGTTTTACAATTATTGCATGTAACATGTATTAAGTAATACTGATATTTTCTAAAAAATTTCAGAGCTGCTGCACAAGTATCATGTGATATTCAACAACCAAAGGCTTCTCGCCCAAATGAGGGGATGCTACATGTTAATGTTGAATTGAATCCACTGGCTGCTCAGCATTTTGAAAGTGGAAGGCAATCTGAAGCTGCAGCCTTGATCAATAGACAGCTGGAGAAAAGTTTGAAAGAATCAAGATGTGTTGATTTGGAATCTTTGTGTATAGTTGCTGACAAAAAGGTCAGTTTCATAAAAAATAGAAATGTCATCAAATTTTCTAAAGTTAATTGTATTGTCCGATTTATTCAGGTTTGGAATATAAGAGTGGATGTAAGCATCATAAACCATGATGGCAATTTGATAGATTGTGCATCTATAGCTGCTCTGGCAGCCCTCATGCACTTTCACAGACCAGATGTCACATCAACTGGTGAAGAAGTTATAGTCCATCCTTTCACAGAAAAAGATCCTCTACCTCTCACACTATATCATCATCCAGTTTGTATATCATTTATCACTTTTGAAAAGTAAGTTGTCTGCATGATCATCCAAAACTTGCAAAATTTTAACTAATGAATTTTATTTTTATTCCAGTGGAAAGACTGTGGTCGATCCTTCGTACCTGGAGGAAAGAGTTGGTGCCGCAATTCTCACTTTAGGTATTAATGCCTACAGAGAAGTGTGCAGTTTATATTTTGACTACATAGAGTACACTTCCTTGGTGGCTGATGTTATTCCATCTGTATCTAATTTTGCTGCAAACTATGCATATGAATTGATAAAGGAAATCAAGGAGTTGGTGAAACAAGACGTTGAAGCCAAGTAAGGAAAAATTTATTAACAACGTGGTTTGTATATACATACAAGAAATATAAACTTTTTATTATTTCCTTTAGATATAACAAAGAAGTTCCTAAACTCAACAGTTTCTCTCACTGTATTGCAACAGATAAAATCACGTCAATGATGAGTGAGAGAATAAATATAAAGTTAACTACATGGAGAAATTGTCATAAAATAGAAGATATAGGTAAGTTCTCTAGATACTTTTTTAGAATTACGTTTTGCTTTCCGTTATCTGTGGAAACGAAATCAGTAAGAATTGTTCAATGGAAAAAAAGGTTTTCTTACTGATTGTTATTTCTGTCTACAGAGAATGAATCTATGGATGACAGTGAAGATGCTGATGTTGAAATAAGTAATGTGGGAGATGGAACTGCAGAATTGATAATGAAAAATGTAATTGTGATGTTACTTAAAATTATAATGATTAATATTATCACATTGATTTCAATAAATAATAATAATATACGTTTTTTAGACTGACGATATTGGGACTGGTGGTAAAAATACATGGAATTCGTCAGATTCATCTGATAATGAATTTGAACATCACAATGATGTGGAGTTTATTGAAGAAAAGCCAATAGAAAAAGTTATCGATAAAATAGGTACTTAAAAAATCTATATTTTATTTTAAATGATCCAATGATTTTTATAAATTGTACTCAATGTATATGTGTATATTTTACAGAACTAAGCGGCGACAGTGAAGAAGAGAGTACAACAGTTTTATCAAAACAAGACTTGTTATGAATTATCGTTTTAGAAATAAATGTAAATATTTAGACAATCAGCACTTTTCGTGAAATTTAAATATTAAACGTATTGTCATTTGAGATAGTTGAACAATATTAAAAGTTCGAGTGACTTTTAAGTATACATAGCTTAGACACAAAATATTACATCTATCATTATAGTTTACAGTTACTTTTACAAAATACCTAATCTCGTTTAAATGTAAAAAGCCAAATATAAATCATTTTACATACCACTAAATCTTAATATAATAAGGACATTAATCAAGACATTATATTTTAGGCTACGTCGTATCGTTAGTCAAGCCATTTTTATAATCTAATTTGTTTGCATTGGTTTTGACTGTGTAAATGAAGATACTTAAGGTTTCCTTTTCTACAACTGGTATGGTCTTGAAGTGTTTCATAAGGACCTGCAAGCAAAGCAAAGAAGTTTTATTAATATTATTCACAAAAACCAGTCAACTAAAATATTTCCTTAAAATGTAAAAATACTTACATCTGCGAGTTGAGCTTTGTTCAAACCAGGTCTTGTTGTTAATTTGTAATGGCGTCTGTATCTTCTCAGTGTACCAATTTGCAATTGAAAGAGATCAACCTCTGGAATATCATTCTCCATCTCACCAGAGTCTTCTTCAGAGTCTTTTCTTCTCCTCTGCTGCTGTTGTTTTGTGCGTGCACATTGGATCACTTGTTTGTGATAGTCACATATGTATATGTGCCTTGCCTAAGATAGAAATACAGATTGATATACTTGTTGAATCAAAGTTTTAAGTTTTGGAGCTCTAAAGATTATATCTCAAAGAAAATAAAAACATATCCAGATCCAAAGCAAAAAACTGCTCCATACTAAGACGACATTGAACAGACAGAAAAATATGTACTCACCAGATTGTCAAGGTTGAGCTTGAGCCGTCTCTGTGTGACAGTCTTTTGTATCCTCTTGCTGTACGAGGCATTGCCAGCAGGTCTGGTACACCTGGTTCCTTCGTCGACCAGACAACAGATCTGATCGGCCGCCCCCCTCGAGTCCTCTTCCCCCGTGCTGAAGCCGTTCATGATTCTCGCGGACGGCGTCGAAGCTGTTGCAACTGCCGTCGTTGTAGTTGCCGTCGTCGTGGCGATTTTAAAGTACGGTGTAGCACACGGTTGGCTCAGCAGGAACTTACTTCTACTGTCTTTCGCCGACTGCTGGGTCTGAACCGATGTCATGGGCGCGTGGCCGACTAGCACTGCTTTTCATCGATACACATGATCGTGTTTATCGAGATGCACTTTTTGTTCTTCTGCTGATGGTGGGAGGAGACGCGCAGCATCCTCCCCGGCGTCGTCAGCTGTCCGCGGCTGTTTCGCCGGAGTATACACCTTCTGGCCGGCGTTCTTCAAAGGCAACTCCGAAATCGTCGCGACCTTTGTCTCTATTGTCCTGATGATCCTCTACTACACGTTTTCCTCAGATAATCCTTGCAGGACGAGGTCCTCGTACTCTCAGCACTCGAAGGATGAAGCAGCACACGAGACAAACAATATGCGTCACACACGCTCGCGACGTTGTTCTGAGAGAATTGCTGCTGCTTACTGCTCCTGTTTCACTCAGCTCTCGGGAGAAATTCCGGCTCGCGCTGTTGTATATACTTACATGCCAGAATACGGGCTGCTGCTGCTACCGTGCTATACCTATATCGTGCAAAGCGTGCTAACGTATAGGGAGTCGAGCGAGAGAGAAGAATAATCCTGGTATCGTGGACAGGAGTGAGACAGCAGAAGACGGTAGGGGAGGTAGATTCAATGTTGCCAACCGGGACGTGATGTGGAATCGGCTCCGCTCAGCTGAGAGCTGAGAGCTGGCCCTCTGCTGCGCGCGCAGCGAAGTAGACCTGATCTGCGGCTTTCTTTTGTTTTTGCGCGAGGATTGGCTGTGCACGTGTGTATGAGTTGGCCAACCGCAGAGCCAGCTGGTAAGTTGAATTTGAAATTCAACAACGCGCGGTTGGAAGTTGTCCGTCGATTGGATCATTCTGGTGGAGCTGCGGTCGTGTTGGTTTGGGACGAGATAAATAGACAGCGAATTGAATAAAGGATGTGTACGCTACTATACTTATAACTTTGTTGTTAGAATGCGATTATCAAACTTTATTGCGCAGTCTTTAGGTATACTCCATATTGACGTTATGATCGAGGAATGAGAATAATTTCCTCGAAAATAAAAAATCGTTCAGTAAATAGATAGCATAGGACGAAACTAGCTTAAAATTTCTAAAGTTATCTGTAATCAATTATCTTATTATTTTCCAAAATCTCGAAGATCTGCTAGAATTTCAGATAATAGCCTTGAGCATATTACCAATAATAATGAATCACGCGCGCGCGGCTGTTGATTGTAGCTTTCCTCGGTGTCGAAAACAAATGACAGCCCGATAAGGCGACTGTAGCTACTAATATAGTCCCTCTCTCTCTCTCTTGCTCCTAATAGAACAAGGAAAACCCGCATATAAACGCCAAAGAGACAATGGCATCAGTGCTCTCAGTTGGCAGAACTGCAGGCGAATTGCAAGAACGGCTTATCGTATACAGTGCACACACAGCGCTGCGCATCTCTCGCCCAAGCCGAGTAATAAGTATAATATATAACAACAAGAGAAGGAAAAAGGAGGCCGACAGCTGGTGCCGCCCGTCCCGGTCGAGAGCGAAGCCGCGGCCATGTTTTGGCGAGTGAGGCGAGCGCCCTCTAGTCGCGCCGAGCGATCGAGCGGATGCCTCTGCGCTAGTATATGTATGTATATACGCAGGTCGTTATATAGGTATACATATATGTATATATGGAAGCGAAAGAGAGAGAGGAGAGTCGAGTCAGCGATAATAATAAATTAAATGCAATTCAACATTCATGCCCCGCGCGCAAAAATCGATGCTATACCGTGGTAGAGAAGGAGAGAGGGGAAAGCGTCCGCATAGCTACAGCGAAGCGCTCGAGGTTTTCCGGAAAAAAGCGAGAAAAGCCCGTGTTATGGCGTACACCGCGAGTTCCACGTAGTATTTCCAAGCCAGCGCGTATATCCCGGGCGGGTGCGCGCTTTCCCGCCTTTTTCCCCTCGCCGAGCTCGCGTATATACCTCCTATGTCTCTCTCGACACGGGCATCGTCCAGCACATCGTCGAGTAGCATATAATATAGAAGGCACAGCGAGAGGTGGCGGTGCCCGGGTGGGGGTATTATAGTGTACAGCACAGCAGCAGCAGCACAGGCATCATCAGCAACGCGGCACTCTTTCTGTCTCTCTCGCTCTCGTAGTCGGTACGAGCTTGTAGCGAAAAAAAGGAGAAACGCAGGAAAACGGTAAAAGCTCGGCTCTGATTGGCCTGGTTTTTGCGGCTTATCTGAATGCAGCCAATGGGCTGGCGGCGCAAGCGCGCGCTCTCTCTCTCCGCATATGCCGCAGCATAAGTGGCGTGGGGCTGGCTCTGGCTCTGCTGCTCTGCTCTCTGCCGTGCTCTGTCCTTTTCCCTCTCACTGCTGGTTGCCGCCGTGCTGTGCTGTGTGCTGCCTGCCTGCCTACAGCCCGCTGCTGCTCTATAGCCCAATACCATATACCCTCTACTACTCTACACACTGTATACTACGCTGCGCGCCTGCTGCTACTGCTGCTGCTGCCTGCGGACAATATTCGTAAGCGAGCAGAGGAATCCTGCTGCTGCTACTGCTGCTGCTGCGCTGCGCTCTGTAGCTCTGTACTAGGCGAGGAAAGCCCAGAGAGAGAACAACACACACACAGAATAACGAGAGAAGCCATCCGCTGGAAAGAGTTGCTGGGAGTTAGCTGTCTTCTCTGCTTTTAGCGAGGTAAGCAGTCAATAGTTATTCGTTCGTGCGCTTGTGTGTATCATAATAATACGTAGATCTCGGTGTGGCGCGCACGGGGAGAGCATCGCTGTAGATGGGCTCGTATACGGAGCCGGCTGACAGGTCGCGCGGGGACCTCGCCTCCCGTGTCAAGTACGCCAGCGGTCGCCGCGTTCTCTGCACTTTTCTCGCAATATCATCAAAAATGGACGATCGCACGACAAATAATCGCTCGGGGAATATAAGTGTCGCGCATTTATCCGTCTATATAGCTTTCTTTCTCTGTCGCTCTCGCGGCGGCTTGCGTGTGTATATGTCGGTTCGCGCGAAACAGAGAGAGACAGAAGTTGTGAAAAAGAAAATACACGTAGAGTCGTCGAGTCCAAGGTAGCGACGGATACGTAGAAGCGACGGCGCGACGGAGACGGAGCGAGTGATGGAAGCCTGAGCAGTGCGTATGTGCATCGGTCGCTCGCGCGCGCGCGCATCGCGTGAAAGAGAGAGACGAGTAGTTGCGAGTATAGCCAGCAACGCGCACCAGGAGGTGACAACGCTGAATAAGCGTCGGTAGTCCAGGATTTTGTTTTTGCAAATTTTTTTCAATACCCACAGGAATACCTGTTTTGCGAGGCCGAAGAGTGTAGAGGTGTATGTCTGTGTGTATACGCCTGCAGCGAACGAAATCGTGTATAGTCGGTGCGCGGCAAATGGCTGCTGCGCGCTCGCTCTGTCTCTGTCGCGCGCAACGGCCGGAGTCGGAGCGAGCTGTAAGCCTGTATACCGCCTCGGTAACTGCCGCGACTGCTGCGTGCAATTGTCGCCTTTTTCGTTTATTTTTTTTTAAAGCATATTCCTCGCGATTCCCTCTATGCATCGAGCAGTATAGACTGTATTTACGCTCGGCAGAAACTACGTACGCCTTGCTTTCTGGCATAAAAATGTCGGCCGCAGCGCGCGCGTGTCGTACGAGGAAAACAGCAGCGCTCGCAACGATTCCCAAAGAAACTTCTCTGTCCCCAGCAAAGAGTCGCGTTTTTTAGTCGTAAAATCTCGAAAAACAGTCTTCCCAGCGTTTTTAGATACTGGCAATTTGGAGCGACGCTCCACGAGTTTGAGGTTATTTCGCTCCGTGTACGGCTTTGTTTTGGAGCTCCCTCTCTCCGTCGGCAGCGCGCAGCCGATGTTTCGTTTTCGCTTTCCCTTATGTGCAAGTATATATAGTAATAGCCATAGCGCGCGCCTACTAAGGTATACGAGCGAGACGGAGCTATGCTTGCCCGAGCGATGCAGAAGGACGCTGCGCTTTTTTCGCCGAAGGAGGAAATTTCGGAGCGTCAGTGGTCCACGCCCGCGATGTTTAGGAATATTCGGTGGGACTTTCTGTCATCGTCTTGGAATTCGGTGCGTCTGCGAGGACTTTTGGCGAGTTTCTTGCAAGCGGCGCATAGCGGGGGGATCGTGATGTCTGCTGCTGCTGCTGCTGCTGTTGGCTTGTCAAAAGTCCCGCTGACGCGCCGCCGCCACTGTGCGCTGCTGCATCGCTCGTTTCTTTTTCGCCTTCGTTTTTTCATTTTAATTCGCCCGATGCGTCCTCCCGCATTCCTTCGCTCTCTGCTGCAATTTTTTCTTATTTACGCGAAATTGTTGGTTGCATAATTTTTCCTCTCGAATCGCTGTGCTGTACGGAGAAGTAAATATACTCTCGACGGTGGCATTCCATTTTGCAGCTGTAAATAACAAAATGGCGACTTTGTAGTAGTATTGCGGAACTAAAAAAGAGCTCGAGCTTTAGCGACAGCGTCACCGCTGTTGTCACCGTCCTCATCCTCGCGCACATATCTGTTGGATGCTGCGGTATATACCTATACATGCCCTCCTTGGTCCCTGTATATTACTCGCTCAAGCTCTTGAACGCGGGGAGCATTCGCAGCAGCGCGGCGGTGGCGGTACTCGAGAGAAGAGCAAAGCAGAGGCTCTCGCTTGCGCGCAGGAGAGATAGAAAGAGACGGAAAATAAAGAAGTCGCAAGCAAGCCGTGGAAGACCGAGAAAATAGACCGGGACAGCGTGGGAGAAAGAAAAGAGACATCCCGTTGCGCGAGAGTGAAAGACAGAGAGAGAAATATACGTACAGAAGCATATATATATACAGCAGCGCTCTATACTGGAGTATAGCAGGGCCGACGGGAGAGGGAGCGAGAGGCAGATAGACACGTCGGGCGCGAGTGAGAGAGAGAGGTAGTATATGTATATATAGGTATATACGAGTGGCGCGAGAGTAGAGAGGGGGGAGCGAGAGAGTCGTGCATCACTCGTGTTTACACGTAAGCGTCTTCCTCTATGTGCGTCGCTTTACCGCTGCTGCTGCTGCTGCTGCTGTGTTGCTGCAATACGAGAGAGAGAGAGAGAGAGAGCAAGCGTATACCGAGTAGTGCTGCTGCGTTGGGAGAGAAGCGCCAAAAGCCGAGAGATAGCAGCAGTTTGTGTCCGTCCGTCCACCGTTCTCGTCGTCTCGTTTCCAGCTTTCGCGTAAGTTGCCACATCTCTCTCACTGTCTTTTGCGAATATCAATATATACGAGCAGCCTCCATGTTTTCTCGGACGATTCGAAGCTCGCGCGTTCTAACCTACAAGAGTATATAGAGTGTCGGAGAGCGAGCGGCGCGCGCGCGCTCGCGAGTATAGCGCCCCTATCTCTCCTCCACCTCCGCGGCGCTGATCGTCTGCTATGCGATAGCCGTTCTCTAGCCGCTTCTTCGCCGTAAAGTGTGTATGTGTGTGTCCACGTTCTTATATACCTATATAGCTACAGCTCCGTTCTCTCTGCGTTCTGTACGAAGGCTTTTTGCCGCCATTTTCCGTAGCTCTGCAGCTCGCGGCTGTCATGTGAATTTCCTACGCTCTCGCACAGCAGCTATATACGTAAAATGGTGGGAATGCAGCAATCAATGTGCAGCAGTACGGTGACATGTTTGCCGCACGTAACCGCCTTCTCTCGCGTATACATACACATATACGCGTGCGTATATACTTGCTGCTGTGCTGCTCGATGGCTCCCTCTCTGTTGGCTGCTGCTGCTGCTGCTGCTGCTGCTGCCGTCTGTCTGTCTTTTTCTCTCCCCTTTTTTCCGCGGCGCGCAGCAGTGCGTCGATAGTCGCGGCCTGCACGCACGCATATTACAAAGAGCCTGGTCAGTCGGTGCTCATAACGCTCTCTCGCATCATATACAACTTCTCGTCTGCTGCTGTTTCGCCGAAGCCTGTCCTCGAGAGCCTCACAATTATATAGGCTACGTGTCGCTCTACTCGCAGCTCTCCTCTTCTCTGTCTATCTGTCTTCTTCTCCTCTTGATTCCGACCGCACCGCTAGAGGCTGGCTGCTATAGTGTGTACGTCCCCGAGAGAAGTAGCTCCTTGTATACTTTCTATCTCGTTCGTCGCCTCGTGCACCTGTTCGAGGGAAAAAAAAAACATGTCCGTTGCTCCGATTTCGGATACTTATACGAGGCGCGCGCGCGCGCGCGCACACGGTAAAAATACCGCGACGGCACGGGCGACATCTGCGCCATGTTGAGCGAGTAGAGCGCGCGGACATGGCGGAAAAAATGCAGCCGTATACGCGGAATTCTTAGCCTAAACTTTCTTAGTAATTCTACTTGCGAGTGTCTTGGAAAACGTGACGATGACGAGCCGTTTGCGATGAGAGAGAGAAACAAAGTGTGCAGTGTAAGGTTCTCAACTCTGCGCGCAGGAGAGTATAGAACGCGCGTTTTTGGGGAGGAGGACCGGGAGCCGGACGATTTTTGTTTGGGCTCTATCGATCGAGTCGCGGGCCGGATCGAATCCCGAGGAAAAGCTCTCGGCGTTTTGTAGCTTCGTAATTTGCTCCAGTTTTCCTCAAACCAGAGCGTCTTTGTTGTGTGTTGCTCGAGACTACAGAATGTCGCGCGTAACGAGCTCAGATAATTCGCTTAGATTGCAGCCGCTTAACGTATTTTTCAGCCGAGCCGCAATCGGGAACGGAGCGTCATCGCTCAATCGGTAACACGTTTCTTGCAGTCGGCAGCGGTGTGTGCTATCTTTCATGAAATGCGAAAAAAGCACACACGCATTCATTAATATTCCGAATAATTATATATGTTTGTTCTCGGTGAAAGGAGCAGCATCAGGCAAAAAATGCGCAGAAAAATACGTGGAGATGCTCGTTAAAGAGATTAAAGAAAAATATCGTTTATAAAACAAAGAACCTGACGCACCGGAACTAATTGCCCGAATTTGCCCCCTCGAAGGCTTCTAAATTGAGACATCCAAAAACTACCCGCCACCTGCTCATCCAGTCAGCACGGCTAATCAGCATAATAAACCCTCTTCTGTATACCTATCTTTCAACCTGTTCGTCGTGCTCTTCTAGCCGAGAGTATTCACTTTCGCCGAAGGTGTACTCGCGCATACGTTAATGAGGCCAGTGTTGTCGTCTTCTAGTCGGGCATCGATACGCCCCGTCGTGTGCACGCTACCTGTTCCTTCCTTCCGTCCTTCCTATATACCGCGAAGAAAGACGAGCAGCCGCGCATTGTGTCGCCCACTCGAACTCGTTTGCGACAGGTGCGGGATAATCCCCCCGAATATCTGCGAGGGTATAACGGTTCCGAGGTATAGCGATTAGAGCCTGGGTATATACGCTTTCGCGGCTTTATGGCTATTAGCTTGGCGTGTACTTATAGTCACTGAAGGGCTGGTTGATGTTGTGTATTGTTAGGAAGTGCCTGCGACAATGAAGCGTTTGTTGGCGGGAAATTAGCGACTGTGCACTTACGGTGACGAGGCTGAGCTGCAGAGTCGTTAGGAGAAAATTTTTGAAGACTTGTATCCGGATAGGTCGAAATACCCGGCGTAGATGATTAAGCTCTATACTTATAATACTCATAATGTTGAATGTCAGAATGTATACTAAAGGCCACATTATCCTTTTTCAGAGACCGAATTCATTGTAGTATCAGGAGGAGACGAGAGACAACGACGATATAGTTCTCACAGCTTGAGACCTCGGCAATTAGATACTTGCGATACTTGCTCGTGGCAGTAGGTAAACGCCGAGGAACACATTGACATCGATACAATCATGGAAGTAAGTGATTCAGTTTCATACGTTCTTCTTTTGTCGGCCTTCTCCGTTTGACGTACTTGTAACCACGACAGAATATGTAGAAGTATGCAAATGTAATTATGCGATCATGTAATATTATCTTTCATAATTTGCAAAGTTTCATTATGTCAATTTTGCCATCAAAATATTGGGCTTGGCAGTATGGTTAGCCGGTACGCAGTTGTCTCGTCTAATATTTTTTTAGAATACTAAACGAGTACACGTTTAAAAAAACGCAGAATAATGTTGTTAAATTATTATTTGTTCGTTCTTATTACACATTAGCTGTACGAAAGTTACAAGTCATCGATGACTGTCATAATACTGAACCTGTTTACAGGTTGATTGCTCTGATAAAAATTTAAATTTTTACTTTCTACTTTGACATTAAGCTTAATTTTTATCAAAGAAAAAGAAAGTACTGTCGGCATTTCGATCAGCCTCTCAACAAAATAACATAGCACACACTATTGTAATCGTAAAGACTTGTTCTCAATACTTTAATTAAATTTTCAGAAGAGAAATACTTTTTTAATAAAGCTGAAGTGGTTACAAAGTATGATAACATCTATACTTGTTTTATCATATTTCATATATACATCTTATATCGTTTAAATATTATAAATGCAAATGTATTTGTGAAATCGAGAAGATGCCCAAAATTTGTAATTCTCCTTTCGACCCAAAAGGAGAACACATTGTTACCACCCCCTAATGCCAAAGCTCTTAAAAGCACTGTCTAAGATAAATATCTATCTTACGAGTGCCATTGAAATGTCAAAACTCAACGTTTGTAACGTTTTTGCTGATGCACCCACCGGTTCAACAACACCGTGCAATATAACCCAACAGTCACAAAAAAAGGAAGGCCCCCAATTACCCACATAACGCGCTATTTTTACCGAAACGCAATAAAAAAAAAGGAGCAACGACTTGCACGACGCATTACCCTTTTGTGCACGTATAG